>VZQC01000985.1:216407-284494 GCA_009823505.1 Rhizomys pruinosus | reverse complement strand
CCCCCGGGCTGAAGGTAATCTGGGCTTTTAATTTTGTTAGTAAGTCCCTCCCCAGCAGTGGTATGGGACATTCTGGAATAACTGAAAAAGAATGAGTTACTTGACCCCTTCCTAGGTCTACTCTCCTTTCGGTAGTCCAGGGATATGGTTTTTTTCCAGTGGCTCCAATCACAATAGTTGTTTTATCTTTTAAAGTTCCTAATGGTTTCTTTAGAACAGAAAACTCTGCCCTGGTGTCAACAAGAAACTCCATAGGGGTCCCCTCCACTCTCAGGGTTACCCTAGGCTCGGGGAGGGGGTCTGAGCCCCATCCCCCCTAGTCATCAACTGACCCCAAGGTCAGGGTCTTCGAGACCTTGGTGTTTCACCTTTTTTTAGGGCACTCTCGAGCCCAGTGTCCTTTTTCTTTACAGTATGCACACTGATCCTTTGCCAGTAGTGGTCGCGAGGTTTCAGGACCTCAGAGTCTTCTCGGCCCTGAGTTGCCCAGGTACCCTATCTGTCTATTCTCTCTCTCGGTCCCTTGCACTTCTCTATCACCTACTACTGTGGCCAAAATCCTAGTCAAATTTTTCTCTCGTTTTCTCTCTCTTCTATCTTCTCTTTCTTCAGCTTCCTTTTTCTCTCTTTCTCTACATTCCTCATCCGTCTCCCTTTTGTGATACACTTTCTCCACCTCTTTAACAAGGTCCTGTAAGGACAAGGTCTGGAGACCCTCTAACCACTGCAATCACCTTCTTATGTCTGTAGCTGATTGCCCAATAAAAGCCATGGCTACTGCTGCCTGCTGTCCCTCAGAAGTGGGATCAAAAGGTGTATAGCATCGGTATGCCTCCATGAGTCTCTCTAGAAATACGGCAGGTGGTTCCCTTTCTCCTTGTAGGAACTCTCTTACCTTAGCCAGATTGGTGGGCCTTCTCCCAGCCCCCTTGAGACCCACCACGAGAGCCCAGCGGTACCCCCTCAACCTCTCCCTACCTTCCACCATATTGTAGTCCCAATTAGGATGGTTCAGGGGGAATCCAGCGTCTATCTCTTTCTGAAGCTGGGTCGGTTTTCCATCTATGCCAGGAACATTTTTCCAGGCCTCCAACAGGATTCTCTCTCTCTCCTCTGTGGTAAACAGGACCTGCAGCAGCTGCTGACAGTCATCCCATGTTGGTTGATGGGAAAACATCAATGACTCGATCAGACCTGTAAGACTGGATGGATTCTCAGAGAAAGGGGCATGGTTAGTTTTCCAATTGTACAAATCAGCCGATGAGAAGGGCCAATATTGTAGAGGTTGGAGTTGCCCGGGATCGACCGGGGGGCCATAAACATGCAGGGGTAGCACCATGGTTGAATTGGGTCCCTCAGGACTCTGGGCACGTCAGCTGCGAGTCCCAGCAGCCGGTCATTCTGCTATTCCTCTGGCCACACCCTGGTCAGGGTGGTGGTTTCTCTGAGGAGGAAGGCGGTAAGGGGGGGGGTTCCCATAGGCCTGGGTCCTCGATCTCGGGATAGATCTTTGGGGGAGCCAAAGGCCCTTTAGGCAGGTCGGGATCCGCCGTGGATGTTTTTACTTTCGATGGTTCTTGTTTTGGTTGGTCCTATCGGGCCACCAGAACTCGGGAGCTGGGGCCAATTTCCTGTGTCCAAAGCTTCAGCCAAGGGGGAGATCTTTGAGCCAAATCTTCCCAGACAAAAATCTAAGGGATTTGGTCGGGGTGTGACCCCGATCCCTTCTGTAAAACAGTCTCTTTAATGGCAAAGATAATAGTTAGATTAAGTGTACCTTCAGGGGGCCAACCTACTCTGTAGGATGGCCACTTGGATGAGCAATAAGTCTTCCAAGGTCCCTTTTTTACCTCAACAGACAAATTTTTGGATCATTTCTTTACCTCAGTCCAATGATCTAGTATCTGGCCAAGTGGAGTACTGACAGTCTGTCCCATTGTCAAGGTCACACAGAACACAAATAAAACACTCAAAGATATAATAGAAACAGAAACTAGGACCTGTCTCTTGTGAGTCCTCCAACACCAAGAAACAGACTCAGATGGCTGAAAGGGCATGACAACTCCCGATTCTATGGGAGCCTCAACGTCCATGTCGGCACCCAGACAGGAGGGCTTTGAGCATCCTTGGGCCTCCCTCAGACCTCCTGGGACGTCTCCCAGGGTGATACAGTCAGTTACCTTCCTGACTCGTCTGTCGGTAATGCTCCCCTCCTCTCTGGGATGGGGAGTTCATTGCTCTCACTAGCGCAGAATGACTGTATGGCGAAAATAACAGATTTGGCGCCCCCGAGAGTCAGACAGACATGGTAGACAAACAGGCAGGAAAATAACCTTACAGAACCTTACCTCCAAGAGGGTGCTGATGATTTGGGGGGGGGTCTTTGATCTCGGATGAGCCCCCAAATGAAAGACCCCCAATTCCTGGGATATCTCCCACTCAAATCTCGGGATGGTATGACACCCAACAAAATCCGCCAGAGACCATTCTTGCTGCAACTACACGAGGTTTATTCAGGAGTAAACCAGTGCACTGGGGCCGAGCTCGTAACCCACACAGGGGCAGAGGAGGTCGACCCCCAGGGACTGGGATAGGGAACTTTTAAAAGTAGAGATCCCAAGGTATGGGGAAATGGGGGAAGGGTTGTGTAAGAGTAAAAGAATCTTATCTCGGCATGCAGGCCGGCAACACACAGGCAGGTGCAACCTAGTAAACCATTTCTCAAGAATCAGTTAAGCAAATATTTCTGAGAATGCAGCGGTCTTTGTGATTAGCTAGTTCCTGGATTAGTGAGCAGGCAGTAGGGGGAAGGGGGGTCGTGGGGAGGGCTTGTAGCGCACATGATTTGGAGGCCTCCTAAGATGGCGGTACCATGGTTCCTAAAGACAGATTTTAAGGGTGTATAAAACCTTGGAGCAGGGGTCCTTCACTGCCTCCTGAGGGCTAGTATTAAAGCCTGAGCCACAGCACCCTGCTGTGTTTCTTGTGATGTTTCAGACTTGGCTGTTCTCACAATAACAACATGAAGTTACAGTGACCCTTAGATCATTTGAGTTGGGTTTGAGTCCAGTGGACATCCAAGGATCTCTTCACATCACTTCAGATACATATCCACTGAAAATTCTTGTATATCATCTCTTTGGAAGTCCCATGGTTTTCCAGCTGAAGGATTTGGATGCTTCTCAAATTCACTCCTGGAATTAAATGAACTTGTGACATGTGTTCTCTGAATATTTTACTACCTGTATCTCATTCTACAAAGAACAGCATAATTGTTCCTAGAGAGAAGAATTCTTCCATGTATAAACAGAATTCCTAGAATTTTCATCCTAACAAATTGGTGTCTACATGAAGCCTGACAGACTAACGTAGCGTTCTGGACAAAGCCAAGCATTCTTCTCCATTACTGTCTCAATTATTGGGAACTTTCTTTCTGTCCCTCCAAACGGCAAACGCTTAATTTGAAAAGACTGTTCTCTAACATAAAAGAGATTTAGAGAAAAAAAACTAAGCCATGCCGGGCCTGGTGGTGCATAACTTTAATCTCAGCACTCAGGAAGCAGGGTCTGGCAGATCTCTAGCAGATCCAAGCCAGCCTGGTCTAGATATGAACCTAGTGGGTCTATATAAACCTAGTGGGTCTATATAAAACTACTGGGTCCACACCAGCTGGGATTACAGAGAGATCCTGTCTCAAAAAACCAAAACCAAAACCAAAATTAAACCAACAAAATCCAACTAAGCTATCTGAATGTTTTAATCACTTCATAGAGATCACTCTGCTGTGAAATTTCAAATATATTCAAAAGCAAGTAGTCTACAGAGTTATGTGGCCTAAAAAAATACATGCTAAACTTGGGGAGATGGCACAGTCAGTAAAATATATGAGGCCCTGAGTTTGCATCCCAACACCCTAAGGACAGTCAGTGCAGAGGTGTCCTCTATCCTCCCAGTGTTAGAGGGAAGGGAAACAGGGGATCCCTGGAGCTTGCTGCCATCCAGCCTAGCCCAGGCTATGAGCTCTGGGGACAGACCCTGTCTCCAAAAACAGAGTGGGAGAGCGATTAAGGGAAAAATTCAACGTTGACCTGTGCTTGTCTCACACAATTACACACAGGCACACTCGCAAACCTACATGCGTGAACACATACACACATCCATACAGTCACACATGCACACCCACACATGTGCAAATACATGCTCATACATGCACATATGCCCACAGTGAGCATGCACACACAGGCACACACAAATGCAAACATGCACACATGCATGGGTGCACGCATATGCACACATGCTCACATGCACACACACTCACACATGCACATGCATACACATATGTATGTACACACACTCATGCACAAACAACATACTTTTGATATGCCATTTACCATTCTTGCCCAGCCCTAGAAAAATTCCTTTCCTCTAAGGGCTGCTGTTTCCTTAAAAATACAATATCATTTATAAACTGATCTATCACATTCCCTGTTTGCATTTCTGTAGATCCTGTCCTGATCCAGTGCTGCTTCTATTTCTACATCAATATCAAATTATGATAATTGTAGACTTTATGGCATAATTTGTTTTTTTACAGCCCCTACCTATTGCCAGTTCATATTTTTTAAGAATTTCCCAAAGTACCTTTCTTATGTACCTCAACTCATGCTTTGCACTGTGCCTCTCTCTCAATGTGAAGCATTAACTACACAGACAGGTACGTCTGTGTGATTGTTTACCCGTTCCTATGGAATGTATTTCATTATCCCCATGATGAATTCGTATATTGTTATTCACATAAAATTCATGTGATTTTTCATATGTTTTCTCTGTTTTATCTAGGAACTAAATATTTTGGAACCTTAAGTTGTGATTTATAGATGTTACCCAGTCATGAGACAGAATTCTTGCTCAGTTTGTCAAAATAACTTCACAAAACCCTTCACCTTTATAAATATCTATTTTATTTCATTGCCAAAAATGAACTTAGTCTGTCCATTTAAAATCTGCTTGTGGGATGAAGTGCTGGTATTACTAACATCCTCATGAATGTCACCATATGTAAAGCTGTCTGTGGGACAAGGTGCTGACACTACTCATGTCATGGTTTCAGAAGCCAAGGCATCGTCTTGAGCAAAGTGTGCAGCTTTTTCTGTTTGACAAGAAAAATCCATTTTTGTAACAAAATGGCACACTCGGTCAAGGAAAACAAGACAGAGAGAAATCTCATTCACGCTTATTGTTAAGTTTATAATATCTGAGAATAAAGCAACTTTGGCCAGCAGTGTTCCATGTTATGGTGCAACTGGAAGCCTCAACTGCTGTGCCTGGCTCTGACGACCACAGTACACTCTGAATCCGTGCTTACCATTTATTTGTCTTGGAGCACCAAATTGAAGAAGGTCCACAAGTTTGCTCACTTTGTATTTCCTTATGTTTTCCTATATTCAGAAGGATTGGAGGTCACCCGTGGCACATTACTACATATCATTTTGCCAGAGCCTGGCCATGTACATTTACTGTTAGGTCATATTTTATCTTAAATGTAGAATTTCTGTTTGGGGTGATATATATATATATATATATATATATATATATATATGATGTACACATACATGTGAATGCAGGTGTGCAAGTCTATGTGAACACAGAGGCCAGAAGACATTGGGTGTCGTGCTCCATTATCTCTGCCTCATTCTCTTGACACTGGATCTAGCAGCAAGCCCCAGTGATCCTCTGGTCTTTGCTCCCACAGCACTGGATTGAGTGTGAGCAGGACATCCAGCTTTTTTCCTACTGCGGATCTGATCGCAGGTCCTCATGCTTGTATAAGGAGCAATCTTACCCACCGAGTCATCTCCCCAGCTCTCCAACAGCCCATAATTCTATAACTTCTAATAGTTTGTCTACAATTCTAAAAAGTTATGGGAAAATGATCCAATTGTATTACAATGAAGAAAATTTTCTTTTTTTTTGTCTTTTTGAGACAAGGTCTCCTCATAGCCCCAGATGTCCTGGAACTCACTCTGTAGACCAGGCTGGCCTTGAACTCACAGAGATCCGCCTGCGTCTGCCTCCCAAGTGCTAGGATTAAAGGCGTGTGCCACCACACCCAGCATGAAGACAATTTTCTATTCAGACAACATGTTAGTAAGAACACCTTTCCTCTGTGGATGAGATTTCTCTCCATATCCCATGAGCCATGCCTGTGCCCTTGAACACAGCTGGGAGCATTTCTGTATGTTTGATATAAAGTTCCACAGTTCTAGAACTTTGTAAGAGATGCCAGAAGAACAGCTTTTCTGGGCTGGGGCAATGGCTCAGTGAGTAAGAGTGCTGTACAAGCACAAAGACCTGAGTTCAAATCCCTGGTATCCAGGTTAAAAGCTAGGCACGGTGGCACATACCTGAAACTCTAGGGCTGTTGGGGAGGCATGGAGACAGGAGAAGCCCTGGGGCTTCCTGGCCGCCAGCCTAGCTCCAGGTTCAGTATGAGAGTCTGTCTGGAATGAGGTGGAGAGTGAGAAGGTAGAACNTAGCCTGCAGAAGCCAGCTGTTCCCAGGAACTTCCTAACTTGCCTAGGGCTGGTGGGGACTGGGATCTGCATCAAAGTTCTTTTTCTAGCCTCAGTCAACCATCTTTTACCTTCTTTTAGTGTATAACCAAGATAAGTGACCTCCGTCTGGCAGATCTGGGCCTCCTTAGCTGAAGCTCTATACCCAAGTTTTCCCAATTCTAGCAGCAGTCTCTCAGTTCCCTCCCCAGCATTTTGTGCGTGTTGCTTGTAGCTAGGAACAAAATCATCCACATACTGGAGGAGCGTGAGGTGGGGGTTATCTGACCTGAAAGGCGCGAGGTCCCAATGCAGTGCTTCATCAAAAATAGTGGGAGAGTTCTTGAATCCCTGGGGTAGTCAGAACCAAGTCAGCTGCCCAGTCTGTCCGCACTCTGGGTCCCTCCATTCAAAGGCAAAAATGGCCTGACTATTAGGATGTAATCTCAAGCAAAAAAAAAAAAAACAAAAAACAGCATCCTTTAAATCAAGAACTGTGTAGTGTACCACCTGTCATTTCAGGTGGAATGGAACTGAGCAGGTGTTGGGTTAGCACAGTGGGATGTATATCTTGGACTCTTTTGTTGACCTCCTGTAGGTCTTGAATGGGCCAATAATCATTTGACCCAGGTTTTTTTACGGGCAGTAAAGGAGCGTTCCATGGGGACTGGCACGCTACCAGTATGCCTAATTTTTTAAATTTCTGGGTTGAAGTTTATCCCTTCTCAGGTCTCCTTGCTCATTGGATACTTTCTTACCCTGATAGGGGTGGCATCCGGTTTCTTGGTGATAACTATAGGGGGTACCTGCTCCGCTTTTCATATTCCACCTGTCTCAGCCCAGGCTTGGGGAAAGCTTTTATCCAATTTCTTTCAATAGTTACTGTAATAGGAGTCTCATGCAGTCTGTATTCTTCTTCTAATTTTAGAGCTAAGATCATAGAAGCAGGGGGTGTCCACTTTATTGATGGTCCCCCAGGCTGAAGGTAATCTGGACTTTTAATTTTGTCAGTAAGTCCCTCCCAGCAGTGGTATGGGACATTCTGGAATAACTAAAAAAGAATGAGTTACTTGACCCTTTCCTAGTTCTACTCTCCTTTCGGTAGTCCAGGGATATGTTTTTTTTCCAGTGGCTCCAATCACAATAGTTTTTTTATCTTTTAAAGTTCCTAATGGTTTCTTTAGAACAGAAAACTCTGCCCTGGTGTCGACAAGAAATTCCGTAGGGGTCCCCTCCACTCTCAGGGTTACCCTAGGCTCAGGGAGGGGGTCTGAGCCCCATCCCCCCAGTCATCAACTGACCCCAAGGTCAGGGTCTTCGAGACCTTGGTGTTTCACCTTTTTTTAGGGCACTCTCGAGCCCAGTGTCCTTTTTCTTTACAGTATGCACACTGATCCTTTGCCAGTAGTGGTCGCGAGGTTTCAGGACCTCAGAGTCTTCTCGGCCCTGAGTTGCCCAGGTACCCTATCTGTCTATTCTCTTTCTCGGTCCCTCGCACTTCCCTATCACCTGCTACTGTGGCCAAAATCCTAGTCAAATTTTTCTCTCGTTTTCTCTCTCCTATCTTATCTTCTCTTTCTTCAGCTTCCTTTTTCTTCTTTCTTCATTCTCATTCCGTCTCCCTTTTGTGATACACTTTCTCCACCTCTTTAACAAGGTTCTGTAAGGACAAGGTCTGGAGACCCTCTAACCACTGCAATCACCTTCTTATGTCTGTAGCTGATTGCCCATAAAAGCCATGGCTACTGCCGCCTGCTCTCCCTCAGAAGCGGGATCAAAAGGCGTATAGCATTGGTATGCCTCCATGAGTCTCTCTAGAAATATGGCAGGTGGTTCTCTTTCTCCTTGTAGGATCTCTCTTACCTTAGCCAGATTGGTGGGCCTTCTCTCAGCCCCCTTGAGACCCACCACGAGAGCCCAGCGGTACACTGTCAACCTCTCCCTACCTTCCACCATATTGTAGTCCCAATTAGGATGGTTCAGGGGGAATCCAGCGTCTATCTCTTTCTGAAGCTGGGTCGGTTTTCCATCTATGCCAGGAACATTCTTTCAGGCCTCCAACAGGATTCTCTCTCTCTCCTCTGTGGTAAACAGGACCTGCAGCAGCTGCTGACAGTCATCCCACGTTGGTTGATGGAAAACATCAATGACTCGATCAAACCTGTAAGACTGGAAGGATTCTCAAAGAAAGGGGCATGGTTAGTTTTCCAATTGTAAAAATCAGCCGATGAGAAGGGCCAATATTGTAGAGGTTGAAGTTGTCCAGGATCGACTGGGGGGCCATAAACACATAGGGGTAGTGCCGTGGTTGAATTGGGTCCCTCAGGACTCTGGGCACGTCAGCTGCGAGTCCCAGCAGCCGGTCATTCTGCTATTCCTCTGGCCACACCCTGGTCAGGGTGGTGGTTTCTCTGAGGAGGAAGGCGGTAAGGGGGAGGGGTTTCCCATAGGGCTGGCTCCTCGATCTCGGGATAGATCTTTGGGGGAGCCAAAGGCCCTTTAGGCGGGTCGGGATCCACCGCAGATGTTTTCACTTTTGGTAGCTCTTGTTTTAGTTGGTCTCGTCAGACAGCCAGAACTCGGGAGCTGGGACCAGTTTCCTGCGTCCAGAGTTTCAGCCAAGGGGGAGATCTTTGAGCCAAATCTTCCCAGACAAAAATCTAAGGGATTTGGTCGGGGTGTGACCCCGATCCCTTCTGTAAAACAGTCTCTTTAATGGCAAAGATAATAGTTAGATTAAGTATACCTTCAGGGGGCCAGCCTACACTGAAGGACGGCCACTTGGATGAACAATAAGTCCTCCAAGGTCCCCTTTTTGCCTCAACAGACAAATTTTTGGCTCATTTTTTTACCTCAGTCCAATGATCTAGTATCTGGCCAAGTGGAGTACTGACAGTCTGTCCCATGGTCAGTTTCACACAGACACAAGATAAAACAGTGACTTATAAAATAAGAATAGAAACAGAAACTGGACCTGTCTCTTGTGAGTCCTCCAACACGAAGAAACAGACTCAGATGGCTGAAAGGGCATGACAACTCCCGATTCTATGGGAGCCTCAACGTCCATGTCGGCACCCAGACAGGAGGGCTTTGAGCATCCTTGGGCCTCCCTCAGACCTCCTGGGACGTCTCCCAGTGTGATACAGTCAGTTACCTTCCTGACTCGTCTGTCGGTAACTCTCCCCCTCGTCCGGGATGGGGAGTTCGTTGCTCTCACAAGCGCGGAGTGACTGTATGCCGAAAATAACAGATTTGGCGCCTCTGAGAGTCAGACAGACATGGTAGACAAACAGGCAGGAAAATAACCTTACAGAACCTTTAACCTCCTAAGAGGGTGGCTGATTGATTTTTGGGCGGGGGTCTTTTGATCTCGTTATGAGCCCCCAATTGGAAGACCCCCAATTCCTGGGATATCTCCCACTCAAATCTCGGGATGGTATGACACCCAACAAAATCCGCCAGAGACCATTCTTGCTGCAACTACACGAGGTTTATTCAGGAGAAAAACCAGTGCACTGGGGCCGAGCTCGTAACCCACACAGGGGCAGAGGAGGTCGACCCCCAGGGACTGGGAAGGAACTTTTTAAAAGTAGAGACCCAAAGGTATTGGGGAAATGGGGAAGGGTTGTGTAATAGTAAAAGAATCTTATCTCGGCATGCAGGCCGGCAACACACAGGCAGGTGCAACCTAGTAAACCATTTCTCAAGAATCAGTTAAGCAAATATTTTCGAGAATGCAGCGGTCTTTGTGATTAGCTAGTTCCTGGATTAGTGAGCAGGCAGTAGGGGGAAGGGGGGTCGTGGGGAGGGCTTGTAGCGCACATGATTTGGAGGCCTCCTAAATGGCGGTACCATGGGTTCCTAAAGACAGATTTTAAGGGTGCATAAAACTTGGAGCAGGGGTCCTTCACTCCTCCTGAGGGCTAGTATTAAAGCCTGAGCCACAGCACCCTGCTGTGTTTCTTGTGATGTTTCAGACTTGGCTGTTCTCACAATAACAACATGAAGTTACAGTGACCCTTAGATCATTTGAGTTGGGTTTGAGTCCAGTGGACATCCAAGGATCTCTTCACATCACTTCAGATACATATCCACTGAAAATTCTTGTATATCATCTCTTTGGAAGTCCCATGGTTTTCCAGCTGAAGGATTTGGATGCTTCTCAAATTCACTCCTGGAATTAAATGAACTTGTGACATGTGTTCTCTGAATATTTTACTACCTGTATCTCATTCTACAAAGAACAGCATAATTGTTCCTAGAGAGAAGAATTCTTCCATGTATAAAACAGAATTCTAGAATTTTCATCCTAAACAAATGGTTCTACATGAAGCCTGACGACTAACTGTAGCGTTCTGGGACAAAGCCAAGCATTCTTCTCCATTTACTGGTCTTCAATTATTGGGAACTTTCTTTCTGTCCCTTCCAAACGGGCAAACGCTTAATTTTGAAAAGGACTGTCTCTAACATAAAAAGATTAGAGAAAAAAAACTAAGCCATGCGGGCCTGGTGGTGATAACTTTAATCTCACAACAGGAAGCAGGGCTTGGCAAGATCTCTTAGCAGATCCAAGCCCCAGCCTGGGTCTAGAATATAGACCTAGTGGTTCTATATAAACCTAGTGGGTCTATATAAAATAACCTTGGAAAAAAACACAAGATTACAGAGAGATCCCTGTCTCAAAAACCAAAACCAAAACCAAAATTAATAACCAACAAATCCAACTAAGCTCTGAATGTTTTAATTCACTTCATAGAGTCACTCTTGCTGTGAAATTTCAAATATTCCAAAAGCAAGTAGTCTACAGAGTTTATGTGGCCGTAAAAAAATACATGCTAAACTTGGGGAGATGGCACAGTCAGTAAAATATATGAGGCCCTGAGTTTGCATCCCAACACCCTAAAGGACAGTCAGTGCAGAGGTGTCCTCTATCCTCCCAGTGTTAGAGGGAAGGGAAACAGGGGATCCCTGGAGCTTGCGCCATCAGCCTAGCCCAGGCTATGAGCTCTGGGGACAACCCTGTCTCCAAAAAAACAGGTGTGGAGAGCGATTAAGGGAAAAATTCAACGTTGACCTGTGCTTGTCTCACACAATTACACACAGGCACACTCGCAAACCTACATGCGTGAACACATCACCATTCCAGTTAAGTTCACCATGCACACCCACACATGTGCAACATCATGCTTCATACAGCATACATAATGCCACAGTGAGCATGCACACCAGGCACACAAATGGCAAACATGCACACATGCATGGCGTGCATCGCATATTGCACACATGCTCACATGCACACGCACTACACATGCACATGCATAACCAATATGTAATTGACACACACTCATTGCACAAACAACATACTTTTGATATGCCATTTACCATTCTTGCCCAGCCCTAGAAAAATTCCTTTCCTCTAAGGGCTGCTGTTTCCTTAAAAATACAATATCATTTATAAACTGATCTATCACATTCCCTGTTTGCATTTCTGTAGATCCTGTCCTGATCCAGTGCTGCTTCTATTTCTACATCAATATCAAATTATGATAATTGTAGACTTTATGGCATAATTTGTTTTTTTACAGCCCCTACCTATTGCCAGTTCATATTTTTTAAGAATTTCCCAAAGTACCTTTCTTATGTACCTCAACTCATGCTTTGCACTGTGCCTCTCTCTCAATGTGAAGCATTAACTACACAGACAGGTACGTCTGTGTGATTGTTTACCCGTTCCTATGGAATGTATTTCATTATCCCATGCATGAATTCGATATTGTTATTCACATAAAATTCATGTGATTTTTCATATGTTTTTCTCTGTTTTATCTAGGAACTAAATATTTTGGAACCTTAAGTTGTGATTTATAGATGTTACCCAGTCATGAGACAGAATTCTTGCTCAGTTTGTCAAAATAACTTCACAAAACCCTTCACCTTTATAAATATCTATTTTATTCATTGCAAAAATGAACTAGTCTGTCCATTTAAAAATCTGCTTGTAGGGATGAAGTTGCTGGTATTACTAACATTCACTCATTGAATGTCACCATATGTAAAGCTGTCTGTGGGACAATGGTGCTGACACTACTCATGTCATGGTTTCAGAAGCCGAGGCATCTGTCTTTGAGCAAAGTGTGCAGCTTTTTCTGTTTGACAAGAAAAATCCATTTTATGTAAACAAATGGCACACTCGGTCAAGGAAAACAAGACAGAGAGAAATCTCATTCACGCTTATTGTTAAGTTTATAATATCTGAGAATAAAGCAACTTTGGCCAGCAGTGTTCCATGTTATGGTGCAACTGGAAGCCTCAACTGCTGTGCCTGGCTCTGACGACCACAGTACACTCTGAATCCGTGCTTACCATTTATTTGTCTTGGAGCACCAAATTGAAGAAGGTCCACAATAGTTTGCTCACTTTCTGTATTTCCTTATGTTTCTATATTCAGAAGGATCGGAGGTCACCGTGGCACATTACTACATTATACATTTTGCCAGAGCCTGGCCTATGTACATTTACTGTTAGGTCATATTTTATCTTAAATGTAGAATTTCTGTTTGGGGTGATATATATATATATATATATATATATATATTATATATGATCATACTATATATATATATCATATTTCATATATAATAAAATCATTATATAATATATTGAGATATGAAAAATAAATGAGAAATATGAAGTTGTATGAAGACAAGGGAAATCGCTGTCTTGGGACTCTGAGTTAGTTTTTGAAATAATGTACTCAGTTGGATTCTGAACTTTCAGGAAGCTAAAACAAATAAAAACAAAAGAGAGGGGCTGAGAGATAGCCTAGCACGTTAAGAGCACCGGCTGCTTCTTGCAGAGGACCCTGGTTCGATCCCCAGCAACCCACATGCGGCATGAGAACCGTCTGTGACTCACAATTCCAGGAGACTACTCCAGTTTGAGAGGGGAGTCCGAACCCTCTTCTGACTCAGCGGCATTTGCACGACACGGGTGCACAAACCAACATGGCAGACAGTACATTCGCACACATACAACAATAAATAAATAAAAAAAAGAGAGAGAGAAAGAAGATAGGAAGCCATTGTCAGAGCGTGAGATAACTATCTTCAGACCCCCCTGTCACATGCACCAATCACACTCTCCACAGACGCTATTTACCTTGTTAACACCATTGTGGACAAAGGAGGGAAAGAAAAAAAGTATTAGTCAATGCTAGAAATGATTTTAATAATTTTAATTCCTTGCAGTAAAAACATATTAACTAATCCTTTTAAAGAACTTGACAGCCAGGGCAGGTGTGATGCAACGCCTTAAGCCCAAATCCCACCACTTGGGAGCAAAGGCAGGCGAATCTCCTGTGATTCAAGCCAGCCTGTCTAACGAGTTGGCTCCATGCGCAGCCAGGACTACAAAGGAGAGACCTGTCTTTAAAAAAAAAGACTGGTGACAGATTAAATAACGATTCTCATAAATAATGATTGTTGAGGGCGAGTTATCAAATGAAGTTTTTTCAACTTCGCTATTGAAAAAAAAAATTTTTTTTTTTTTTTGAGACAGAGTCTCTGTTTTGTCCCAGCTGGCCTAGAGCTCTCTATGAAGACCAGGCTGGCCTGAACTCACAGAGATCTTCCTGCCTCTGCCTCCCACATGCTGAGATCAAATGCCTGAACCACCAAGCTGGGCAAAAAACATATTTTCTACTCATAGAAGAATGTTACCTTAAAACTATATGTTTACTTAAATTATTACAATATTAACTGCTATGTTTAGAACTATTTAAATGAATTACAGTATGAACTGCATCTATATGTGGTATAGTCTGGAATTTGCAGGGTAGTCTAGACCTTGTAGAACATTTTGGAGCTGTGAAAAGGAAACAAAATATCAACTTCCTCTAGAACTTTGCAGGGCCCTTTCCAGCAGAGTGCAGAACTCTGGCAGGGCATACAGCCTACCACAGCTCACTTTGGAAACTTCATTTCCAATGTGTTTCTTATCTCAAAATATCAGTCTCAAGATTCCATTGAACTTATTCTGTTTTTAACGTCTTAGAAGACATTTATAGTAAGGCAGGCCCCTGGTTTTTATCTCCACGATTGTGCAGTGATTCTTGGTAAATCTGTGGTAAGCACAGAACATTGGCCTCTACTGCATGACAGGACAGACTTGAGTTACGTCAGACTTCATGTCAGCACTTTCAGCTTTAGTGTCGTATGCTGTGTAACGTGGACATATTGACGATTAGGCTGGATTTCCTGCCATAGAAGAACTTTTCACCTACTGAGAGAAATATTATGAATATTTAGTCACTATACATTTCTTGATATTTGAATAAATAAAACATTAATAGCTTTGTCTCAATGAAAAAAGAAAACTCCCCTGGAGCAGGGCTATTTCTTTTTCCTTTCTTTTTTTTTTTTTTTTGTTCTTTTGAGACAGGGTCCCCTGTAGCCCCCAGCTTGTCCTGGAACTCACTCTGTATACCAGGGCTGGCCTTGGTTTTGAACTTGAAACTCCACAAGATCCGCCATGCCTCTGCCCTCCCCTCCCAAGTGCTAGGGCAGGGGCTATTTCTATCATCATACAGAAGCATTAAAATTCGACTTGACGGAAAAACATGGGGACCAATATCTGAAAACAATGGCAGGAATTCAGAAGCATTGCGCCCATGTGAGCTGCAGGTGATGGCAAAGTAGAAAATGAGTCTGTGGGGGATCACAGGCATGTGGGGGGGGGGGTTAGGGCCACGTCAAGTGAACTAGGCTGAAGCATCATTTGCTGGAATTCCCACCTCGGCAGGCTGGCACTGAGGTGGCCGTGAGAGGCTTAGCATGCAGAAGGGAAGAAGACGCCCATATGCTGTGAAGTTGGGTTGGATGCAGCTAGTATTTCTGCTTGTGTGACTTGCTTCATCTTTAACGGTCAAGACATGACTACCAGGTTGGGAAGTCCTTAGCTCCCTTCACGTCGCTTCCCTGAGTCTTCACACTGGGAAGCACAGGCCATTGGCCTCTCCTAGAGGACTGCCACCCTCATGGTTGGAATTGGACCCATGAAAAGAAACATGTATTTCAGTGTAACCACATGAACTACAGTTCATTCTTTCTAGGCTCCAACTTTCTGCCCACTGTTGCCTTGTTACAGCTTCAGCCACAGCACCAGCTACAGAGGCCACAGCTGAGCCCCGGCCTCTTCAGCAGCTCCTTCTACCATGATGGAAGAAATCCCTAAAACAAATCCTCTATGTTACCACTCCGTGATTCTCATTTTCCCTGTTGACTCCTTAGGGATACACTATGTTTTTCCTTATTTATAATTTACAAATAAGCACCATGAACATTGTTTTTGCCTCTGAAGAGCTCATTAAATCAGAGCAATTGTTTTTTGTATGTTTATCAACCTGTGAAGCAGTTAGGGAGATGCACTCTTCTGCTAAAGCTCTTATGGAATTGGGATTCTACAGATGAGGATTTTCATAGGTATATTTCTTACCTCACAAGTAATTATTAGCGATGCTGTTAGAACCTTCTCTTTTTTTAATTTTAATTTAAGTTAATTTGATTTTATGTGCATGAGTGTATTGCCAGCATGTATGTAAGTGTACTTCAAGTCCTGCATTGCCTGAGGAAGTCAGAGAAGGTGTCAGATCCCCTAGAAATGAGTTACAGATGGTTGTTAGCCACCATGTGGGTTCTGGGATCTGAGATGCTCTGCAGGAACATCCAGTGCTCTGAACTGCTGAGCATCTCTCCAGCCCCAGACTCTTCTCTTGATACCATTTTCTTTGAGGTCCCAGGATGTTCTGCTATATCTATTGCCTTGAACTAACATTAATTAGGCAACCTTCGAACATATGTGTAATGAATTTGATAACCAAGAATACCAAATACAGCACTTGGATCATGAGATTGCTCACAGCCCCCTGCCCTGTAGGCTGGTGACCCTGGCTGACAGTTATGTTACTTCCACCTTCATCATTCAATTTCTTGGGTTTATTTGGTTGAAGAAGATATGAAAAAAGAAGAGACCCTGACTCATTTGTTGATGAGCCAATGGTCATGAGACACTGGAAACAGACACAGAGGTAGAAGCTGAGTGATTAATATATTCTATTAGAGAGACATAAAAGCATTCTCTTATTTGAACCTTATAAAACTTAAAATTGGACTGATAGAGTGTATTAAGACCATGAAGATGGAGAAGTAGTTAAGTTCAATCAAAATGGTCTTCAGAATGGACAGGCTGTTCGATCATTCTTTAAGAAATATGGATAAGGTGGAATAATTTCAGCAAACATCAAAATATTTTGAAAGGTTCATTGTCATTAAAAAATTCCACCTACTATTGTTTGTCATAATAATTAGTTCTGCAGTTAGCTCCAAGGATTTCCTTTACAATTCTAATTAGAATATCTAACAACTGTTGGCATCCAAAAGAATCGCCGCAGGGAATCCTTGAGAGGTGTTACAATGGTGGTGTATCAAGTGGTCCTGTGCTCTGCCCACTGTGTCAACACTGGCTGGAGGGAGCACCACAGAGGTTTCCTCCTCTCCAGTCTCTCACATTTCTGCATTTACTTCTTCAGCTTCAGCCTCAGAGACCATCTTCTTTGTCATCATATAAGTCTGGTTCAACTAAAACCACCATTTTTACAGTAATATATATGTATATGTATATGTATATATAGAGAGAGATTATAGATCAATATAAAGATAGATATAAGATAGATATAAAGGTATATAGATAGAGAGATAAAGATAGATGGATGATAGATGGAAGATAAATAGATAGATGAAAGAGAGATGAACCCAGTACTCTCTGTTATTCATCTTCCTATCCTGCACCTCTTCCTCTTTCCATGTCTTCCTCCAGTATCTACGTGATTAAAGAAAATGATACCCCTTCCCATAGCAGCCATGAATAGTCAATACCTTGCTGGAATAGACAGAATCATGGGGTGACTCCTCTACCCACGGGAACCTAGAAGGGATCATGTTTGGGGAAGTTTCCTTTGCTGCTGTGTGTCATAGTGAATAGTTTATTTCCAATTAACAGGAGCTTTTCAGATCTTCCAGAGCTGCTGCCCCAACCCTTCTGTGGGTCTTTTTCCTTTCCTGATGATGGAGGATGAAGGTGGGGGTGGGTCATTGCTCCCGGCAGTTGGTGGAGAAAATGAGTGAGAGGTCAAGTGTCTTCTGAAGATGTAAAACCAGGGTATGGATCATCCCTGTTCCAACATGAGAAAAGTCTAAGCTGGCCTGGACAAGGATGAGAATCTGGTGTTGGGGTTCCGAGTGTCCACCTGCAGCCCCCAACTCACGGACTTCTCGAACAGCTACTTCCTGGATTATAGGCTGAATCTTCTGGGGGGGGGCATATGAGCAGATCTGCAGGCTGAGTGGGCTGTGAGACTCCTGGGGAAGGCCTCGCTTTTTAGCCTTTGAAGTCTGGGGATCTCCGAGGAGCTTTTCTCATTCTCTTAGTGTCTAGGTTTCTGCCTGGGCCTTTCCCTTCAGCTAAAAGGGAGATTTAAAAATACATATTTTATTTTGTGTATATGAGTATATTGCCTGCATGTATATGTAAGTGCATCTATCATGCAATTCCCACGGAGGTCAGGGGCATTGTATTCCCCTGGAACTGGAGCTATGAACTGTTGTTAGCCGCCAGATAGGTGTTGGGAATTGAACCTGGGTCCTCTGGAGGAGCAGCTGGTGCTCTTAACCACTGAGCCATCTCTCCAGACCCAAATGAAAATTCTTAACCTCCCTGGAGTCCCCATCCAGCCATTAGAACAAATGGAAATAATAAAATATTTCAATAAAATAAATTAGTAATCATATACACACATAAAATTTTAGCCAAATAGTAATATATTTGTGACTGGTAGAATATATTCAAAATACACTGTAAAAGACAAATCCTTTTGCACATAGCTCAAGATATCTCAGTTGGTAGAATGCTTACCTAGCATGCATGGAGCTCTGGGCTTGATCTCCCACCACATAAACCAGGTATGGTGGAGTGTGCCCGAAGTCCCAACACTCATAAGGCAGAAGCAGAAAGTCAGGGATTCAAGGACATCCTCAGCCATATAGCAGATTTCAGGCCAGCTTGGGATAGATGAGATCCTGACTAAAAATAAATAAGAAAAGAAAAGAATAAAAAATTAAAAATACACTGTTTACCAAATTATTAAAATCTCTTGTGTATGGGGGGGGGAGTGAGCAAATGATCCATCTGGAACGATAAATTGAAAAGTTCTGTGTTTTGTTTTAATTTTCTTATGATAAACATAGTGAGTGTTTTCACAAATAAGAAAAGTATGCAAATCTGTTTAAAATAATGATTGGCGAGTGTAGAGCCTATGGCATCTGTGGTTCCTGGGGGGGGGGGAACTGTGTCCTTACATGTGAAGCACTCTGCAGGGACGCCTTGCTGTCTTCTCTTCGTGGGATGCCTTCCCTCCCTGCCTCTCCCTGTCTACCCCTTACTCCTCTCCATAACATTCTCCAGTTTGTTTATTCCTAGGAACTTGGGTACTATGTCACCTGATTCTGAGTACCCTGAAGGGTGGAGTACCCTCGGGATTCGTGTGAATCAAGTCTGGATCAGATCTGTGATTTGCTGTCGGAGGCACCGTGGTCTGCTCCAGGGTGCAGAGCAGCTGCCTTAGGTGAAGGACACCCTGAAGAGAAAGATATGGAATCTTGGAGAAAATCAAAGGGCAAAGATACACTTAAATTGATCAATGATAGGTTACTGAAGACTCCCCCACACCAATTACAGAACACATGGATGTTGGTTTCCTCTGTGTCGTGAGGTTCCCACCTCCCAGGTCACCAGCTTCACGGCCGTGGGTATGGCAGCCATGCCAGGCCTTGGCTCAACTGCCAGGAACACAAAGAGGGAAGTGGGAGGGAGCAGAGCAGTCCTTGAGACGGCAATAACGGATCTGAAGAAAGATCTGGGAGTTATGTCAGCTCAGCGAGCAAAACTCATTTATCACAGGGGTTTAAACACGTATATACTTTTGTTGTGCTCTTTGACCATGAGGTGGGCAGGACAGAGGAGAAGCCCATGTGTGTTCTGCAATGGCTAAGTTTTATGGCAGGAAAACCACCATAGCCCCTGAGATAAGCTTATGTCTTGCCCCGTTTGCCTCCAGAGGACAGGGCAGACATGGTACAGGAAGGATGAGCTTGGGAATGCTAAACTTCAAGCTACACTCTCCTGGGGTTGGGCTGCAGATGCCTGATGTCGGACATGGCAAGTGGGAGCGGTTCCCATCTCCTTCAGGGCTTCTAGGGAAAGAAGCAAGATCTCTTATACTCCGCCTTAATGGATTTATCTGGCCCCACACAGGGAAACCAAGTTGAAAATGCAAACTTCCTCCTTGTTGGCTGTGTTTAGAGGGCCAGAAGGTATAGGCTTCTGGTGCGTAGGCTGCTAGGGGGTCTCGTCGAGCGACAGAGCATGCTTGTTATAATTCCAACCTACTTGGCAGCATAAACCCATAGGTGAAATAGTGGCTTGCCTGTATTGGTGCAACCAGCTCCTTTATGATTGGATTGGTGTCCCAGGTAATATGCTTCTGCTATTATGACCCTGTTCAAAAGGCTGAGGCTTTGGAGGACATGGGCCCAAGTTGGGACCATATTGCCATTATTTCCCTACTATGACACGTTGTTAAGCTTACGTCTAAATCTTTTATGTCCACAAATGAATGTATCCATCAGCCTGGAGCAGAAGTGCTCCTGTTTGCAGAGGGAAACATTTAATGGAGAGACTGTATCTGATCAATGTACTGAGAATAAATGATTATGAGTGCTCTGTTCTAAAGAGGAGATCTACGTCCCACTCAGGGTCAGACAACATGGCTGAGTTCTGTTCTAAAGAGGAAACCAATGTGAGACATGGCCATCAACATACAACATGACACAGATGTGCTATCAGCATACCACACGACAGGGATGTGCTATCATGTCATGCCATGAAACAGTTGTGCTATCAAGATATAACATGGTACAGATGTGGCCAATATGATCACACAGCAGCAGTGATCTTCTGAACATGACTGGACCCTTAAGCCTTCCCCTTGGGTAGAAGAGTTACCCACCACGCTCCAGCTCTTTTTAAAAAAAATTTTTATTAAATTTTTTAAACATTTTTTATTTTATTATTTTTTATGTGTATGAATGTACTGTCTGCATGCAGTTTTGTGGACCCATGTTGTGCAATACCGCGGAGGTCAGAAGAAGTTGTCGGATTCCCCTGGAACTGGAGCCAAAGACAGTTCTCAGCTGCCATGTGGGTGCTGGGGATCAAACCTGGGTCCTCTGCAAGAGCAGTAGGTGCTCTTAACTGCTAGGCCATCTCTCCAGCCCCCCAGCTCTTTTTGAGCAGCTACTGACTCTTAATGGTCGCTGGGCAAGGAGGACTACGTTACTTACTTTTCTGTTTCTGTTATATAACACCATGGCCACAAGCAACTTAAAGACAAAAGAAGTCATTTTGGCTTATAGTTTCAGAGGGATGGAGTCCATAAATGTCAGGGGAGATCTGGGAAGGTGGTTGGACAGGAAACTGGTTGGTCACATTTTAGCACACATGGGAAGCACAGAGAAAGAATAAGAAGTGGGTTCCGGCTATAAAATCTCAAAGCCCTCATCCCCAGTGATGTGCTTCCCCCACCAAAGCTCCCCTTCCTAGAGGTCCCATAACCTCCCTAAGTAGTGTCTAGGAGAGCATTTCACAGTCAAACCACAGTAGTGTGCCACTTTACTCAATGGTGTAGCCACAGGGGACTAAACGGGAAGAAGAAGAGGTTCAGAGGGGGAAGGAATGGGGGTAACAGAGAATAATCAGGGGAGAAAGCAACCACAATAAATTGTGATTCTATGTCTGTGCATGTGTATGACAGCATACAACAAGCAAAACGATCTACAGCACACAATGAAGGAAAGGTGATTTAAAACTCTACCTTGCATCAGTTGAGGGACACTTGGGAGAGTGGATAATGAAAATGTGGTACACCTGCACAATGGAGTTCTATGCATTGGTAAAGGAAGACGATATCATGAAATTTGCATGGAAATGGACAGAACCAAAAGCTGTTATGCTAAGTGAAGTAACAGACTCATGGAAAAACAAAGACATACGGTGTCACTCATTTATGGATCCTAGCACCACATCCTCTGTGATTTTGGTTTATTTGTGGAGTGTATCGATGCATATTTTGGAGTAATATAAAATTAAAGGGAACAACAACAAAAGACTTGTTCAAAGAACTGACCAAAACAGTAAACTTCTACATTGAAAAAGTTAAAAAAAAAAAAAAAGACTAAGAAAAATGTGTAAGACAGGACTTAACATGTTTGGCAGAATGCATGAGCTCTGGTGGGGGGAGGCATGGATGGGGAAACGTGTCTAAATTTGATTAGGAAAGGTTGTATGAAATGTACAAAACCTTGATAAAGATTTTTTTTTAATCTACCCTTGCTCAGCCAGCTCAGTTAGCATTCTGGGTGGTACTCTCATTCATCCACGAGGGCCTGGGTTCAAGGAGCCTTCAGATTTAAGACAATTGGCCCTCAGCCCTGGTAAGGAACAGGACAGAGGGCCGGTTGTTGAGTCAGCAGCTCCAGCTGAGCATGGTCTGGGTTAAGAGTGTGCAGGGTTGCTTGTCATAGACATTTTATTGTGTGTCTGGGCAGGTCACTCTCACTTATTAAGGAACAGCCAGGGTTGTGTTCTCTGTGAGCTTAAAATAAACCAGAAGAATTGGGGCGGGAGGGGGGCAGAGAAGGGTCCTGCTGGTCGTTTACTTGGCTCCCTCGCTCTTTGCAGTCGGCAGTTTCCTGGGGATTTTAGTTTTAAAGTCTTCATCAGCTCTAACTTAAAGTGCCATTTCTGCTGATAATTTTAGAAAGTAAATTGAAATAAGAAATTGACTTGTTATCTGGGCATAATTGTCATCTCATTAAACCACATTGCCCAAATCACTGCATCTTAACCCTGACTCTCAACCAGGGGGCCAAATGAAGATGGTTGAATCCGTGAGGGAGACTCTGGAGATTAGTTTCCCTTCTTTCTTTTTTCTTTTTGCTCATGCCCCCACCCCTTTGAAAAATACAAGAATTTCAAAATGCAGTTATTTGGGGAAATTACTGATTTAATGAAAGGCAGGTCAAATGATAAGAAATGTAGGTTTTTTGTTTTTTTTTTTTTTCCTAACTGTGTGTTTGCTTTCCTCTAGCCTGCAATCTTCTTTAAAGTCCATCACGGCTCTGAGGTCCCCAGGATCTGATGGAAAAAGATGAAGTCTTTTCACATCATCAGAAATGCTGGGGTCTCACCTTAGCTGGGGTTCAGATAAACAGTCATGTGCATTTTCCCAAGTTGCTTATTCCCTAGTGGAAAGGTCCCTTGCCCTTCCTACTGAAAAGGGTAGTCAAGATTCTTTAAGGCACTTTGTGGATACTTATAAGGCCTTCAAATTTGTTATTAAAGCAGCTAAGTGCACATATCAACAAAATACATTAGAGAAACAGTTTATGGGGAGATGGCAGCTACTGCTCTCTCTACATGGGACCCTTCAGAAGGATGGAGCAACTGAGGTTCATGAAGTCCACACCTGCAAGCAGAATGGGTGGTGTTTCTATGAGCTAGGAAAGAATGAAGGGACCACGCAAGGACAGAGAAACCTCCACCCAGGTCCTTAAAGGGCAGCTTTAGAACATGAAATAATGTTGCAAGTTACAAGCAATAACTCAGTGAGAATTTGCATCCTTGAAACACTGGAGCTCAGTGAGTCTGTTGTAGGACCAGAGGCTAAAACAACCTGAGTATTTCTTGCAAGGTTTGTGTTTGACTCTGTTACATTGTGCACATCAGAGACCAGGGAATCATAAGATCAGGTCATAGTCATGGTGCGTGTGTGTGTACATTTATGTACATCTATGTTTGTGCTTGCATGTGCATCTGTATATGTGCGCATATGGAAGCAAGAGGTTGATGTTTGGTGTCTTCCTTTCTCTGAACCTGGAGCTTACTGTTTCTGTTAGGCTGGCTAGTCAGAGAGTCCGTCTTCAGCTCTGTGGGGCTAAGATCCCAGGCACAGGTGCACAGGTGCCTAACTTTCTTAAACTTGGGTCTTCCTGCTTGCAAGGCAGGGGCAAGCACTCTAACCAATGGAGCCATCGGGCCAACTCTCTGTACTCTGTTTAATGTCTAACACACTGGCACCTGGCAGGCTGAGCAGGCCTGGAGCTGGACAGCTGTGTGCAGGAAATGAAGCTGTAAATCTTTGCTTTGGCTACAGATCTGGTCTAAGATGAGCACTGCAATGTTCCTTTGTAAACATTGCTTCGTTGGAGCCTCACGCAGGAGGCCATGGCAGGGAGCCTGCTTAGGACAACAGTAATGGATTCAAAGATGAGCCTCCAGGGTTGTCAGTTACCAGCGGACAGAAGCTGTACTTTGTCATGGATCGGGTTTCCGTCCTGTGCCAGGGCAATTCCATTGCTGAAACCCAAACCTCCAGGAACTACGAACGTGGACTCACTGGGGCATAAACAACTGAAGATGTAATTAGCAAGCAAGGTCCTACAAGAAGAGTGGGCTGTTGACCCCGTGTGACAGGCATGCTCCTGAAAAGGAGGCTGGGCCACACAGATGCACAGGCAGCTCATTGTGAAGCCTAGAGTCTGACTGTACAGCGACAGCAGGGCCTGCTTGTGTGCTTGTAGGTGGTGTGCATGCCTGTGCTTGTTTGTGTTTATACATGCACAAATGCACAAGCACAGTGATTCATTCTCCAGTCTCATTGATGGAGCGTTTCATTAGTGTCTGCACATTTGGTGCAGAGCCTCGGTCAAGGCCTGGTGGCTGCAGTAGCCCTGGTAATTAGCTCTGGATGAAGCAGTCATAGTTATTAGCCATCCCCTCAGCCATGTTCCAGAGCCTTTGAAAAAGCCACAGAGAAATCAATGCATTCCTTCTGCAGAGCATTGCAGCCACACACCACTCCGTATCCCCAGATGCCCAGGAGCAGCTTCGGAGATGAGGTCTGCAGGAACTGAGCTTATTCAGTCAGACAGTACCCGAGTTTGGATTCATCCCTCTCCTGTCACTGGTCGGTGAACTCTAAACCAGATATGACTTCTTCAGTGGAGCTACAGGAGCAGGGAACCTAGCACAGAGCCTCCTGTAACTAAACCGTCTCTCTCTTGGAAAAGCAGACTGTGAAACCCTGTGTAGTTGGACTGTGCCCCAGTGACAGTCAAGCCTCACAACCCAGCACACAGACACTTCAGCTTCTGCAGTACTGAGCAATGTGGGCGTCCTTGACTCACACAGTCTGAGGTCTGGAAGAAGCCTCACCATTTGCTTATCTGGTTTATTATCTTGGCTTTGGCTATGTCTCGTCTATTCTATTCCAGACAGATTTATGTACAGCTAAAACTGGAGCTCAGCCTTTTCGTGTCAACCATCGAGACTCGAGTCTGATCTTTCACAGGACACCTAGCCAAAGAGCTCAGAAGCACAGGCCAGCAGCCCTCGCAGAGTTTCTTCTGTTTCCGGGGTGTTCTGGGGTGCCCAGCATCAAATCTGGAACTGTGAACCCCAATGCTTCTTGAATACTTTTGCCTTGCACATCTTACATATTCTGTGCCCTAAGTAGCCTGATGGCTGCATGCACTGTCTCCTCGATATCTTTGGATATGTCCTAACCATACACACATATCCACACACATGTACACACACATATATACACACAGGCATACATACACGCATGCATTATTCCTCGCCCTGTATTCCATGCATGACCTGCACTGGTTTATTGGTCCAGTGAGATAGGATTTTCACCTTGGGCTGCACATTGCTGTCACCTACATGTTAGGCGACTAGGACTGTGTGACACAGTCATTGCTGCTACTTTTTTTACTGTTTTCCTGACCCTGACAACTCCCCACCCTCACAGGACAGGGCTGCAAGCAACTCTTTCTTTCAATAAACAAAGTCCACACAGGAGAAAAGACATTTTTCAAAAGGAAAGAAAATAAAAATAGTCAGATCCTGCCTCCAATTCCTCAAACCAGGCTCTGGGGGAGGGTAGGTCCTTATAGAGCACTGGGGTCCAAGCCATGCCTAAAAAGCTCAGTTTCACTCAGTTGTAAGCTAGGAATTATAAGGACCTGCTTCTACCTGAGCAGGGAGGCTCAGCTCCATAATCTCAGCACTCATGATGGTAGCCTGGAAGGCTCATCACAAGTTCAAGGTCAACTTGGGCTGCGAAGTAGGACCCCTGTCTCCAAACACAAACAGAAAAGACCTGGCTTCCATGTCTTATTATGAGATTTGAAATCCACTTGGAGAAAGCATACAGAGAATATCACACATGTGATGTAGTCACAGCGACTATGTCATCACGGTCTGCTGACAGGCAGCTTAGTGTGTGTGCTTCATCATCACTAACTCTCAGAATCTGCCTGCCCAGTGCTAGACCAGCTTCACTGGACAGAGGAGGGCAGCTAGCTCATGAACTACCTTCAGCCCGTAACGTTCCTTCCCTTCCTCCAGCAGTTCCCATCAGCACATCCTTCAAGGTCTGTGTTAGATTCCACTGCTCCTCTCTGCAAACCCATTCCTGCTAGGAACTCTGCCTTAGCATGCACATCATTCACTTGGCAGGTAGTTAAAACTGACTGTGTTGCCATTTACCCTTTACAACCCTATATTATTTTGATACATTTGGTTATTTACATTTATATATTTATTATTTTTTATTTTATGTGTATGAATGTATTGTCTGCATGTGTGTAAATATGCCTGGTCGTGCAATGCTCAGGGAGTCAGAAGAAGGTGTTGGATTTCCCCTGGAACTGTATGGATGGTTGTTTACCTTCATGTGGGTATTGGGAATCCAACCCAGGTCCTCTGTAAAAGCAGTCAGTGCTCTTAACTGCTGAGCCATTTCTCCAGTCCTTCCATTAATATGTTTTCTCTCCAAATAGACATTATATTTTTGTATACTTTTTCTGTTCTTCATGGAACTTAGAATGACATATAATATTTGGCAAATATCCAGAGACTAAATAAGTCCTCTGATAAAGGAAGTAAAAAAAAAATGCTAGTCTCATTTTGGCTCAACTTGGAATGAGATAGAAACAGTATTTTAAAACCTCAAGTCAGCATTTTAATGGGATACTTAGAAGTACTTTCTTTGTTGGTAAACACATTTTGAGCAAAAAGCCAGCGAAACCATACAAGGAAAGCTACCGGATTTGGAGATTCAGCCTCGTTCTGGGTCAGTTCATGTCCAAGTTGAGGCCTCCAGCAATCAGGTTGGCTTTAGAAGTCTCCACTGCTGGGCAAAGCCATCACTGCAGAGTGCTCTGCAAGGTAGGCTCCAGAATTAACATTCTGTTTGTGACTCATTTTGAAGACAAGTGTTCGAAGTTGCAGTCTTCTCCTGGCCACCCCTCTTCTCCTTAGCATGGCTGATCAAGTCTGCAAAGAAAGAGGAAAATCTAGTGAGGAAGGGGAGGAAGAAGCAGAGGTTGCAGGGAGGCTGGATCCGTGGGTCTCTACTGCCCTCCTCAGAGGGAAGCATGGCAGTGGGGTTCCAAAGAGGCCCCTCCTGCAGTCACCCTGGAGGAAGGAGGGAGAATTTTCCAAGGATAGGACTTCAGTGTGGACCCAGTTAACTGTCTCTAGGGCGGAAATCCACCAGTGAGAGTTAAACGTGTTAATTGAGAAGCTAATCAAGTAATCTTTATAATCATCATCCAGGCAACTGCATAGTCGTCCCTCCCTGGGCACAGTCTACAAGCCTGTTTCTCAGCTGAATGTCAGCTGCTGCCCACTGCCCTGCCTGGCCAGCCATCTAATAGGTGTCTGTGTTTTTGATAAATGTCTCCTTGCCCTCCAGAAGGGCCTGCAGGTGAGCTGCTGCTTGCCTACCTAGCATGGGTCTCACTCCCTCTTACCTTCCTTCTCCACGGACCAGGAGACGCCAGGCTCTTTCACCCACTCTGTCTTCTCCCCCAGTCACACCCTTTAAGCTTTGCCCTTTTGTCCTACATCTTGGCACAAAGGTCAGTTTATAAAACCCCACCTTAAAATCACTCCTGGTTGGGACATTTTCCGATGACCCTACCTGTCAAAATTCATCTTTGGAGCTATTGATTTAAGCCATCACATCACAGTGTTACATTATAAATGTATGCTTCTCTTCCAGTGCCTAGCGCAAGCCAAACAGAAATGAGAGGAAACACGAGAGGCTAAAACAGAGAATAACAGAAGACAGCTTTCTAGGAGAAAATATTGTTTCCATTAAGAAGACAAAGTGGGCCAGGCATGGTGGTGCATGATTTTAATCCCAGCACTTGGGAGGCAGAGTCAGGTAGATCTCTGTGAGTTGAAGGCCAGCCTGGTCTACATAGTGAGTTCTAGACCAGCTGGTGCTACAGGGAGACTCTGTTTCAAAACATACAAAAAAAGAAGACAAACTGAGTTGGAGAAGGACATTTTTTCATCTTTTTGAGACAGGATCTCGTTGTAGCCCCAGGTGGCCTAGAACTCTCTACATAGACCAGGCTGGCCTTAAACTCAAAGAGATCTGCCTGCCTCTGCCTCCGAAGTGCTGGGATTAAAAGCACATGCCACCACACCCAGCGAGAACATTTTTAAAAGGGGTTTCCTCCACAGGACAAAAAAAATGTCAACATTGATGAAATTCAAACAAAAAATATATCAAGTGACAACAGTTTATGAGAACAGAAAAACACGAATCCTAATAAATTGTAACAAGTTATTTCACATTTTTAATTATATAGAGAAATTGAAAGTATTTAAAGAAATTAAATAAAACACAAATCATAACATTAATTATATATTATCATAATTGTACATATCATAATTCCAGTAATAAGTATTTAGATAGATATTTTTGAAGCTATAATAGCTAACAGTGCTGAAGGTGAATTTCTCAGGAAGCAGATATTGATGGCCGTGCTGTCATACCTGTCTGTATGAAGCTGTTTAAAACTCCAGAGCATCTTTGGGAAAAACAATGAAAATCTAACAGAACCAGGCATGGCAACTCGACTGTAATCCCAGCACCCAGGAAGGCTGAGGCAGGAGAGTCTTGAGTTGGATGCCAGGTGGGAAGAGGGTGTCGGATTCCCCTGGAACTGGAGTTCTGGAATTGGAGTTACAGACCATTCTCAGCCTCCATCTCCGCATCTCTCCCCTCCCTCCCCTCCCTCCCCTTCCTTCTCTTCCTCTCATTCCTCCCCTCTTTCCTCTCCCCTCACCCTTCCTTCTTTCCTCCGTTCAATCTTGCTGGGTATTGAATCCCGGTCCTCTGCAAGAGCAGTTGGTGCTCTTTACCACTAGGCCATCTCTCCAGTCCATCCCTGCATTTTAAAGGAAGACAAGACAGCGCCTCCCCACTCCCTCTACTACAGCTTGGTTTGCATTCTCTTTTCAGGTTTATTTTGATCTCCAGCTTTGTTCTTAGACTCACTGACACTCCCTGAAATGATTTGCCTTTTGTTTTTAGACTTCTCCTTGCCATCTTCCGAGGTGTATTGGCAAAGCCTACTGCTACACATTTTTGAAACTTGTCTTAAGTGGACACAGCTGTCCTTGAACTTCTATGACTGATGTCCCCCCATCCAGGAGAGAACTGTGTCCTTCTCAGCACTTGGTGAAACAGTAGGTTGAAAGGAATCAGCTGTAGCTTGCAGCCCATAGTCCAATGATGCTGATTATAATCATAAACTCATTGCTGTCACAGCAGCCAGAGGAGACCAGAAGAGGTCGTTGGATTCCCTAGAACCAGAGTTATGGACTTGCTGACCTGAGTTCTGTGCAAAAGCAGTAAACACACTTAACTGTGGAGCCATCTCTCCAGTGCAGTTTCCCAGCATTCAAGTCTTACTCAGAACCACAGACACTCCTGCAGACACATCCAGAGCAAGATCATCAGTGACCTTAGCTGAGGACATATCTGGTGTCAGCAGACACAGTCTCCAGGCAACACACTGACATCCAGACAGCTAAGAAAGCAGGTTAGGACCCTAATCTACACATTTTCAGACATGATGTGACATTGACATGGAAATCCCTTTCTTAGTCCATGAGTAATTATATGTCTTTTTAAGACAAGCTATATCTAAGAGTTCTCTAAAGAAATCCATGGCTTCCAACCCTAAAACATTTGCTCACAACCGATACTTAAATCCAGGCTAAAGCAAACCCCAGACTAAGGAGGATTTATTTGCTGTTATGAAATATTATGCTGTCTAGTCACCAAGTATGACTTCATGACCCAATGAATATTTGAGTAACTGCTCAGTTGCTTATTAAACAAACTAAAGAAAGCTAAAATTTAAAGCAGGAATAAGTTTTACCTACCAAATATTTGAAAAGCTATTATATGTAATATCAATGACACAGTACTTTGTACAAAAGAAATTCTGCTAATAACAAAAATTCAGAAACAATCGAAATGCCTACAGCCAGTCACAGGAAGAATCAGTGAGTAGGTAGTTATTCAGCTTTGAAGCCATGTTTTCAATGACTGTACAAAAGCATGGAGAAATTATTCTAGTAAAATAATTTACAAGGCAAGATATAAAACTATATATATATATATATATTATCACTATCACTCAATTCCATAAAATATACATAAGCATTTTCCACTAAACTGCAATGCACTGCAATATCAGATGGCAAGACTGCCATTGGGTTGCATATTTGAATCCCTGGTAATCTTCACATATTGCAACATGAAAATGTGTTATTTTTTAATTAAAAAAATAAACAGAATAATGTTACCTCCTTAGTAACACTCACATCCTCAAGGACAGCACTCACTAAGCAAGGAAAAAAAAAAAAAAAACAGATGTGAGAGGCAATTACGTTAATTCCAGAGACTAAGAGGTCTGATTCAATTAGAGGAAGAAAAATATTACTTTTTTTGTATATGTTGTTGGAATCAAGGAGAGACTAAAATAGACCACATGGAGTGCTGTATCAAAGGAAACGTATGCACTTTTAAAAGATGTGCTTTGAAATTACTGCTATGGTGAATTTACTCAAAGCACATTATAGTTGTAGAACAGCACCCTCTTCTCTTATCCCCCCTGGGTCGCCTGCCCTGTCCTCCCCTGCCCTGTCCTCACACTCTGGAGCAGGAAAATAAATCAAATTATACCAACAGAAAGCACAGTACTCTCCAAAGAGAGGCTGCATGTCTTTCCTTTTATCCTGCATGGCGCTTGAAGAAAGCACATGGGACTTTGTCATTGAATCTGTGTTAATAGGAAGACTTTAGAAGTGCCAGCACCTCTCCTTCCCCACACCCACGAGGTACAGGGAGACCCTGTCTCAAAAATACCAAAAGCAGCCGGCCATGGTGCCACACGTCTTTAATCCCAGCACTGAGGAGGCAGAGGCAGGTGGATCTCTGTGAGTTCAAGGTCAGCCTGGTCTACATATTGAGTTCCAGGATAGCTGGAGCTTCAGGGAGACCCTGTCTCAAAAAGACAAAAAAAATTAAAAAGACTGAAAAAAAGAAAAAGAAAGAAAGAAAAAAGAAAGCGGAGGGAAGGGAAGGGAGGGAGAAGAAAACATAGAAATCAATAAATAAATTAAATAAATCAATAAGTAATAATAATAAATAAATAAATAAACGAGTATTCGTTCAGAGTTCTCCAAGAAACAGAATCAATAGAATGACATATCTATATATATCTATATTATATATATATAAAAATATATATTGATTTGCTCACGGGATAGAGATCCAAGGAATCCAAGAATAGCAGCGCCGCACAGGAGAGGCTGAGAATCCAGGCAGTCGCTCAGTCCATGAGGCTGGATGTGTCGTAAGTCCCAACCCGGTGCTGAAGGCCCCGATGGATTTCTGGAGTATCTGCCCATCTCAGTCCGTGGCTGGGACCCAAAGAGTTGATTCCATAGCGCAAGACAAACTCACCAGTGGAGAGAGGCAAGAGACCAGGAAAAAAGGGACCAGCCCCTCTGCCCATGGCCTTTTTTTTTTTTTTTCTTTTCGTTTTTTTACCCTTTTTTTGGGTTTTTTGATACAGGGGTCTCCGTTTTAGATCCAGGTGCCTTGAGCTCGCTTGTAGACCAGGCTCTGGCCTTGAACCCACAGAGATTCACCTACCTCCTGCCTCCGGAGCTGGGATTTAAAGCATGCACCACCCACGCCTGGCTGCCTGGCCTTTTTACTGCTTGCTGCAGAAGGTATAAGCCCACCTTTAGGGGAGCCATCCGGCCTTGAGGTAGTCCAATGAAGATCTCTTTCTCATAATTGTTCATCCCCTGTCCCCAGTCCAAGTTTGACACCCCAGGGATTTAATATTCCATCCAAAGGAACGAGAAAGAGAGCAAGAGAGAGAGGAGAGGAAAGAGAGCGAGAGAGAGAGGAGACTGAGAGACGGAGGAAGGAAAAGAAGAAAACAGAAAGAAAGAAAGAAAAGAAAGAAAGGAAAGGAAAGAAGAAAGAAAGAAGAAGAAAAAGAAAAGCAAAGAAAAAAAAAAAAAAAAAAAAAAAAAACAAGAAAGAAAGAATCAAGAAGCAGAACGACGAAAGAATGAACTGACAAGAAGAAAGAAAGATAGAAAAGAANCCTGCCCGTCTCCCCTGGCCCTGTCCCTCACACTCTGGAGCAGGAAAATAAATCAATTCTACCAACAGAAAGCACAGTACTCTCCACAAGAGAGGCGGCTGCTGCATGTCTTTCCTTTTATCCTGCATGGCGCTTGAAGAAAGCACATGGGACTTTGTCATTGAATCTGTGTTAATAGGAAGACTTTAGAAGTGCCAGCACCTCTCCTTCCCCACACCAGGTACAGGGAGACCCTGCCAAAAAACTGTCTCAAAAATACCAAAGCCGCCGGCCATGGGTGCCATCACTCTTTAATCCAGCACTGAGGGGCAGAGGCCGGTGGGGTCTCTGTGAGGTTCAAGGTCAGCCTGGTCTACCTATTGGTTCCAGGATAGGCTGGAGCTTAGGGAGGCCGTCTCACAAAAGGACAACACAACCCTTAAAAGCCGTGACTGAAAAAACAGACCCCGCCCGACCGCGCCAGCCCGACCCGCGTGCGAGCACCGCGTGCGCGGGCAGGGCCGGGGCCGCCATATCCTCCCCTCCCCTCTCCCTCGCCTCGCTCTCGTCCTCCCCTCGCCCTCCTCTTCCATACCCTATCCCTCCCCGGAGTCTTAGTCAGGAGTGTCTCCTAAAGGAAACCAAAGAATCAACTAGAAAATGAACGTAGTTATGATATATATACTTAATATCTTATATAACTGCACTATAATTAATATTATGATGCTCACGGGGAGGATGGATAGCGTCCAACTGATCCAGAAAGAATAGCCGCTAGCGACCGCACAGGATGGAGGCTGAGCGAACCAGGCAGTCGCTCCAGTCCATGAGGCTGCGATTTCTTTGTCTCAGTAGTCCCAATCCAGTGCTGAAGGCCCCGATGGATTCCTGGAGATCTGCCCATCTCAGTCCGTGCTGGGACCCAAAGAGTTGATCATAGCAGCAAGACAAACTCACCAGTGAGAGAGAAGGCAAGCAGCAGGAAAAAGGGACCAGCTCCCTCTGCCATGGCCTTTTTTTTTTTTTTTTCTTTTTAGTTTTACCCTTTTTTGGGTATTTTTGAGACAGGGTCTCCGTTTTAGTACCAGGTGTCCTGGAGCTCGCTCTGTAGACCAGGCTGGCCTTGAACCCACAGAGATTCACCTACCTCTGCCTCCCGAGAGCTGGGATTAAAGGCATGCACCACCACGCCTGGCTGCCATGGCCTTTTATACTGGCTGCTGGCAGAAGGTAATGCCCACATTTAGGGCAGGCCATCCGGCTTGAGGTAGTCCAATGAAGATCTCTTTCTCATATTTGTTCATCCCTAGTCCAGTCAAGTTGACACCCAGGATTAATCATCAAAGAAAAAGAGAGAGAGAGAGAGAGAGAGAGAGAGAGAGAGAGAGAGAGAGAGAGAAAGAAAGAAAGAAAGAAAGAAAGAAAGAAAGAAAGAAAGAAAGAAAGAAAGAAAGAAAGAAAGAAAGAAAGAAAGAAAGAAAGAAAGAAAGATCCTCGCAAAGCTTGGCAATGAAGCTTCCTTTCTACTCCTCATCTTGGACTAGTCATGGCTCAAATTCTGGTATTGCCATTTCCTAATGAGGAAACATGGGTTGAGGGGACAGGAAGAGACAATGACTTAAGCTTGCCGAAGTTCAGGTTCTTCACTTGTAAAACTGAGAATGCTTACAATGTGTGGTATGTTGTGATTTGAAGGTGGAATGTGAAATGTCACCCAGAGACTTGTATGTTGGAGAAATGCTCCCCAGGGAGTCCAAATGGTTCCCAGAAGGTAGAACTGTTTCCTGGAATTGTGGAACCTTTAAGAGTTTGGAGTCTACCTGAAGGAAATGGTTCACTGAGAGGCAGTGCTCTTCTAGCTTATCTCATGTTTTTACTGCCATAGCTAAGAGTCTAATCGAATGGACTGCACACTCAAACCGTGAGCTAGTACAAACCCTTCCTCTTTAAGGTGCTTCTTAGGTAGCTCATCTGGGAGTAACAAAGGGTGTGTCAAGGCAATGAGAAGGCTTAGACAGAGCAGCTGGGACGAGCTGTCATCCAGTGCAGCTTCCCCACAGCTTGGATCTCCCAAACTGTGCTTTATGTAACTTGGGCTTTTTCTTCTATTCAGTAATTATCCCTACATGACTCCAATATTTTCTACATGTTCTGTGTGAAGGGTACATTTCAATGAAATAATCATGCTCGCCTTGACAACTTAACTGTGTAAGTGGACTCAGGTGACACAAGGGCAAAGACAGAGTAAACATTAATCTTGGTTTCATGGGATTCTGTCAGTCAGTGATCTGGTAGTCCTTTTAATTTTACTGCCCATAGTCTAGATATTCACAAAGCAGTCAGATGAACACATTCTTCAGAACATACTTATTATTAAATGATACTTGGCACTGCACAAGTCCATTGAGGCATGAATCATCACTACAGTGATGCAGAAGCCTGAGATTTACTGTCAGCTCTGCTACTGTCAGTGGATGGTGTCAACTGTCAGCTTGAGATAAGCCTAGATGCACGTGGGAAGAGGACAGCTCGACTGAAGAATTTGCAATATCAGACTGGCCTGTGACCATGTCTATGCGGACATTTTCTTAGTCGCTAATTAATGTAGGAGGCTCCAGCCCACCGTAGTGTGCCATCCCCAGGCACATGTGTAAACCAGGGAAGCCAGCCTGGGAGCGGTGGTCTTCCACAGCCTCTGCCTCGGTTCCTGCCCCGGTTTCCCCTGATGATGGACTGTAACTTAGAAGAAGAAATAAGTCCTTTACTCCTGGACTTGATTTTGGTCATGGTTTTATTACAACAAGGACCTAACTAGAATACCTAATAATTTATGAGAGCTTATAGGCCTAGATATGTGAATAATAGCATTAAGCTTCAATATAATTAAATGACTTCTGAGATTGTTTTACATTATAACAAGCAATTTTCCTGATCATTATGCAGAAATGCATTGAAACATACACTACATTCTGCATAATTTTCTTACTGTATTAAAATTTGAAAGATAGAAACAATACATATCTCAAAATGTCTGCTAATATATTTCTATTGACTGGGCTTTTCCATTACTAGAACTAGAATTTTAAAAAGACATTTATGTCTCGAAAGCTATTAGATGTCTCAATTTCAGTGAAGACAAAAACATTTTTAAAATTCCCTTGGGAAAATTCAACCTTCAATTTGGTGTAGTCAAAACATGTACTTTTGTAAAAAAAAAAAAAAAAAAAAAAACTGTGTAGCAAAGCAACACTGGATTACTTTTAAGTATGAAAGCATGTTAAGTCAATGTTTATAGTTAGGAGGAAAAAGGAGAGGACAATAGAAGGCCAAGGTATTACTTTCATATAAATTCTATAGGTAAACTGCCAAACAATTATTTAGCATCTTAAGAACTAAACTATTTAAATTTGAAATTATTATACTATTTATTTTATGTCATGAATAAAGAGAAATTATGTTTCATAGAACATCACATTAAATTCCCTTTAAATTTAAACTTATCCATACGGCTCCCATGTAAAGATATATTTTCTTTCTTTTTTTTTGTATGTGTATGAATGTACTGTCTGCATGTAGGTTTGTGCACCCATGTCGTGCAATGCCGCAGAGGTCAGAAGAGGGTCTCGGATTCCCCTGGAACTGGAGTTTTCCTGGAATTGGAGTTACAGACGGTTCTTAGCCGCCATGTGGGTGCTGGAGAATTGAACCCAGGTCCTCTGCAAGAGCAGTCAGTGCTCTTAACCACTAGGCTATCTCTCCAGCCCCAAGATACATTTTCATGCTTTGATTTAGTCTTTTAGGATCCCACTTTGCAATTAGTACCTGTTTGTATGACCCTTTGTGGAGTTCTAAACTCATTTCCTTTCTCTTTATTTTTGTAAATTATGTAGATAAAATAAAATCCACTGAGGATTAAAAAACACTCTCATTAACTCAATTCCCAGTGTCAGCTTCTCTGGCTTACTTAGAAAAGAGCCTACTGAAAATTTTAAAAAGAAGAGTATTTCTAAGTGGTGACTGTTAAGGATAATTAGCTTCCAGCCTGCAAGTGTTTATCTGAACCTGCACACACTGCTTGCTGCCCACGTATCTTGTGTCTCTTTAAGGTAAGACTATTCAAGATCAGCTATCTGCTAATCTGACATGTGGCCCTTTCCAGCCAACAGTTTTCAGTGTCTGTAACACTGACTGGAACCTGATCATTCATTAAGCCCCTTACAGGACCTGAAATATGCTAAAGCAGAATCCCTCAGAAATGGCCTCCCAGCATGCCATCCAGAACTGTGCAACTTTACCCCATTAAAAATCACACTACTTGTTTTTCAAAAATACCCTATGGCATGTCATAAATGATACACATTTATCAGATTAATCAAAATAAAAACAGAAAATACCAGAGAACACATCCTGGTTTAGCCACGTAATCCAGAAAAAATCTCAGATCATTAAGTCAAAGGCACCCATAATTTCTATTTTTCTGAAGCACCAGACAGAAACAAATGCAAATATTCTCTGAAGAAAACATATCACCTCAGATGTAAAAGAACAGTGAAAAATACTTTGCTGAGAAAAATGAGTACTTGTTAGCTAAAAATCAAAATCTAATAAAATAAAATCACCCTAACTCTGAGGTTTAACAAAATAGAGAAAAGTGAGTCCTGCAACGATATTAGTTAGGATTATTGAAGCATAAAAAGATAAAATAGATAATTCCAAAGGAATAAAACACAAGCTTATAACATGTAAAGGACTTTTTTTTTTAAATTGAGGCTGGAGAGATGGCTCAGTGGTTAAGAGTATATACTCCTTTTGCAGAGGACCTGCATTCAGTTCCCAGGACCTACATTGGGCAGCTCACAACCTCCAGAATCTAGTAGTCTTTAATAAATTCTCTTTCTGCCTAATCTAGTCAGAGTAGATATGTGTGTTGTGCCTTACTTTTAGATGAAAGACAATAATACCACTAACAGCCTTGATACCACTAACAGCCTTGATACCACTAACAGCCTTGATACCACTAACAGCCTTGATAGAACAGTTGAGGCTGCTGACTATCTCACATCACAGGTTTAACCCCAACTCCACTGCCTAGTTCCTCTTGCTGGAGCCTTTCCAAGGGCCAGCAAGTGGTCTCCTGGTTGTATCCTTTCTGTTGATTGGACGCTCCCCTTAGGGAATCACGTTTGTGCTTTCAGAAGAGAAGCAGGAGACTCACTCCGAGGTCTAGCTTTGCTTACTCAGAACTCAGACTACCCAGATACTTAAACCTCTGCTGCAAAGCTCATGAATAAAAGAGACTGAGATGCTAGAATTATCTGACAGCAGATCCTGCCTCTTCCAATACAGCCTGTTGTATTATGTTCATCCTAGAACAGCTACAGTCTTACCCAAATAAAACGCACTGACTGCAGATATTACTGTTCTCCCCAAATGATGTCATGAACACTTAAACATTCTAAGTTAATCCAATAAAGAGGTAGTCATGGAAGATGAATAGATGCATAGATTTCAGAAGACTCAAAGTGCGAGGGCTCTCCTACCTCAGAGATTTCCCTGCCTGCAACTTCAGTGATCCCAGTCTCTTGTTCTATCAAGCATATAAACCCTGCTGTATGAAGCACCACTGACTTAATTGCTGTCAGCTCATTCAAGCCACCATCTTTTGCATTAACTACCAAGCAGGCACTTGATACCTGCATTCTTGGTGCATCAGTGTTAGGCAAGTTAGAGTTCCTGTGTAGGCCCTGTTCTAGATTCCAATGTAGCCCCGCGGAACAAAACAAGGCCATGTTAATCTTCTCTGAGCTAAATTGAATCATGCATTCAAATCATGTTTTATGAGTCCAAGCTGTTTTGTAGGTATAGATGGTTGTAAGAACAGGCCATAAAACCAAAAATGTATATTTCCATGAATAAATGGTGGTGTTTGACCATCTGCGCAAGGACAACAGTTGCTTATGTAGACTCGAATTACATATATACAGCCAAGCGTGTACATCTGTGTTTAGGTTCCTTCATGGCTGCACCCTTTCTACCTTCCACTGAGGCTCAAGGAATTTGGCTTAAATTCCAACCTACTAAGTTGGACTTCTGCTTGGGTAGGGCTAAGGAGACCACTTGTGCCTCTACTTCTAATTATGATTGGCTCCTGAGGAAGAAGATTCCTGTTGCCAGGGCAACCATCCCTGGCTTCTTCCTAGTGCACATACTGATGAAAGCGTCTGTTCAAACTTCCCCAGTACATTCGCAGTAACACAACATGCATCCTCAGGGAGGCCTCTGTTACTTGCACATTCTGGTCTTTAGAGGACTAATTCTCTGGGAAGGACGGCCCACCTCCCCCCAGGCTCAGCTGCGGTCTTCACTCCACATGTGGTCTTGGATGTCCAGGCCTTGATTTTGGACCTCTCTCATTACCAGGCACCAAGAGGTTTTCATTATTTTTCTATTACTCTTCTATAGCCCCAGTATGCCTTTACCTGTGCTCTGATTGAATCTAGAGATAAAATTCACTGTCTGGGAAGTAAAGAAACAGTAAGTCCTATAATAACTAAACTATAACCCTCAAACTAAAAATATATAATTTTATTTTAGAATATAACTTTGAAATTCTATGTCTTTTTTGAATATTTTTGATATTCAGTTTTTTGAATATTTTTGAATATTTTTGCTGACAAACTGTATTACCAGCTTTAACAATAATGTGAAATTTTGTTCCAATGGTGTACATTTGCCATTCTGTCCCTTTCCAAATTACCAAATGATACCAAATCCTTTTATGTAATCATGTTACTTAATAAAGAAAGTAATGCTAATAAAATACTGTAAAGAAAAAAAATGATATATAGGCCAGGTATGGTGGCACATGCCTTTAATCCCAGCATTTGGAAGACAGAGACAGGCAGATCTCTGTGAGTTCAAGGCCAGCATGGACTACATAGTGAGTTTCGGGCCAGCTCGGGCTATAGGGAGACCCTATTTCAAAAAGATCAACTAAATAAAATAAAATAAAATAAAATAAAATAAAATAAAATAAAATAAATGCTATAAAATATTGAAATTATTTGTTAACCAATATTGTGTACCTTAACAGGAAAAAATATCTTTACATTTCCTTCATGATTTTGTTTTACAGTTTTATGGATTTAACCTATTTATACACACACACACACACACACACACACACACACTGCACATGCCATTTCTCTTGTCTTTTCTTATGGTGGTCACTGTGATATTGTTGCTGTCATTCTTAGTGTTGTGGTGGTTATTTGGGATCTTGTCTTCAAGTCTCCTCAAGTTGAGGCTGAACTATTTGTTTCCCCTGAATCTATTAATGGCCTCACGAAGGTTAGTTTTGTCTACTTGACAGTCTAGAATCACCTGGGAAGTGAGTTTCAATGTGGGACTCCCTAGCTCAGGTGGGCCTGTGGACAGGTCTGTGAGGGATTGTGTTGACTGGTAACTGGCATGGGAAGATCTGCCCACTGAGGGCGGCATCACCCCCGGGCAGGAGATCCAGGGCTGTAGAAGAGTGAAGCCCGCACTAACAGGCAGTGACTCTAGATGTTTCAAACTCTGCTGACTTCACTTCCCCACAGTGCTGGATTGCTACACAGTATTTTATCACAGCCACAGAAATGTTCTAGCACAGGCCTTTCATTGTTTTCTGTTCACTAGTTCATAATTCTCAGTATAAAATGTAGCCCCTTCTGAATTCCACTTCTGCTCAGTTGTCTCATTCCAGCATGACTCTTAAAGCACAGTTTTTATCCTTCTGTATATTCTCTATGTAATGAGAGTGTATAGTATAATAGAATTGTATACATACAATAGAAGGCAGTATTTGGTGATTTTCCTATGAATTCCCTTCTTCTTTGTTGTTTTTCACCATGTTGCTTTGGAACACCAGCTCAATGATCATAAAAAACAATAATGGTGTGTTATTGTAATTGATTTACGGTAAATGCACAGAAGTTGTGTAAAATCATCAGCCACATAAAGCATCAGCTCCTGAACTCACTCTCTCAAACACCCTCTGTTCTTAACCAATCTCTTACACTAGGAAGCAAGACTTTTGCAGGTGACAGAGTCGACCTGCCTCTCCTTTTCTCATTTCTAACTGTGCCTCAATCCTCCCAGCATTTGCTGGTATCCCTTTTGCTATCTGTCCCAATACATTCAAAACATCTTTCTAATTTGTAGCTAAAACATAGCTTTCAAATTTAGAAGATTATTTGAGTAGGATTGAAATTGTCTCTGGGTAGGCGATATAGGCTAACTCTTGTTATCTGACTGTGTTTTGACTCTGTTTAACATAACATGCTGGAGTCTTCAGGCATACTATCCTGTATCTGAACAGCATGTGAATTAAGACACAGATAAGACAAGGAAAACTAACAAATCCAACACCTCCTACACAACAAGGCCATTTGTAATTACAGGAATGAGATATGCAAAAAAAAGCACCTCCTGAGGATGAAAATGCATTTTCACTGCTCTCCTGACGAAGCTAAGGCTGTGGGAACTGACTCCTTTCTTGAGAAGGGGCCTTGCCTGCCAGAATCAGGGAACAGGACTCTGGAGCAGTTACTCAAGGCTGGACTGGAAAGGTCTTCTCCGTGTGGGGAGTATCCAGCCAGGTTGACTATGGTGCAGGAGAGCAGAATACTCCTTCAGCTCTCTGGAACTCACCCCCTAGAGCACAGAACCTAGGAGGAGACCAGGCAGAGAAGGAGGCTGGGTCTTCCCATATCAGTGGTGACTCTCAGACTTGACCTAGGATAAGACAGAATTTATTTTTTCTTTTGGTCTTTTTGGAGACAGGGTCTCCCTGTAGTCCCAGCTGTCCTGGAACTCACTCTGTAGACTGGGCTGACTTTGAACTCACAAAGATCCGCTTGCCTCTGCTTCCCAAGTGCTAGGATTAAAGGCGTGCCCCACCACACCCGGCAAGACAAAATTGAGTATACATTAAGAGCAGTAATGTTGAAGCAAGAGTCAATCCCTCTTTATGGAAGGAAATACCATGGAATAAAGGAGGTTCCCTCACTCCGTCCTACAATTTTCCACATAGGTTGCTTCTAAATAATTTCAGCTACATGTACTAGAAAACAAGCACTCTCTTCAGAGAAGCCCATGGCTGGAATGGGTAGAGGGTGCTGGCCTGGGAATCAGCCCCAGTTCCCCTTAGGAAAGGATAAAAGGCAGTGAGTGCCTCTCTCCCTGCTAGGGGCAAGAATTATATTCCCCTCTCTGGCTGCTATGATCTCACCACACCACAGTCTTGGACCCAGTTCACCATTTAAACTTTATTTCCAGACAACCACATGGTATTTCACAGTAATATCAAATTTTGTCTCATAGGGGACAGCCACAGTTTAATAGGCCAGGCCACAAAAGTATTACTTAGCATACTAGTCTTAGAAAAGGAGCCAGAGTGACTCGGTTACAGAAAAAGTGGAGAAACCAAACATTTTATGCAAAATCCCCACATCTTTAGCAGGTCTTTCTGATGTCCTCTTATATATATATATATATATTATATATACTAAATATATACTATATTCAGGGCCATATTGTATAACCCTCTGGTTCACCAAGAATATAATATAAGGTTATATGCCCTCAGGGTTCATAGCAAGTACCATCAACTGTGGATGGGGTTAGAAACTGAAGCGCAGTATTAACAGTATTTAGTATTTTGTGTTGATTTCTGTGTTGTACCCTAATCACCCAACACTTCCTAAACCTCATCTTAATGCATTGCCTATAGCCTCTGTCTTTCCTGTGCTGTTTTAAGACCTTGTCTATTAATAATCCCAAAAATCTCTGAAAATGTTTGCTTTTTTATAATAAAATATTCCACATCTTCTTTATTGGTCCCTCCTCAAGCCATGGCAGTAACTCCCCTCCCAGGAGTTAGAGTTGCTTTAGTAAGTGATACTGTGCTCAGAAACTGAAATCCAGAGGAAATAGAAATAATTCCCATTGAGTACTTGCAGTAGACAGAAAAACTCCAAGAAATGGTAGGGAGGGTCTTATCTTGATGTTGGAAATGCTGAGCTGTTTCATCATCTCTTGTCTTTATATTTCACGAGCTGAGATAGTAGTGTCAGCTTTTATTCTTCCAAGACACATGTGTGAGTTTCCACACTTGTGTGTGTATTTCCACACTTGTGTGTGTGTTTCCATACTTGTGTGTATGCATGTGTATGCATGCATGGGTGTAGTTTTGGTCTACCTTTATGTGTTCACGTGGAGGTCCAAGATCCATATTGAGTGTCTCCTCAGCTGCTGTGAGATGGGATGTCTCCCTGAATTTGGAGCTGACCAAATTTGGGCTATACTGGGGGCACAGCAAGCACCAGGGGTCCTTTAGCCTCTACCTCCCCAGTACTGGGATTACCAGCTCTGTGAGGGGTGCATGCATATGTGGGAGTGCTTGTATGTCCATGTGCACACACGAGAAGGATTATGCCTGGTGTTTTCTTCTATTGATCTCTACACGCTATTTTGAGACAACGTCTCTCAGTGATCTTGAAGCTCATCACTTTGGCTAGACTGGCTGGCTATTGGGCCCCCAGGCTCTGCCTCTTCCTGGCCCCCAATGATGTTATTCTAGGCATGTGCCATCATGCCCAGTATATTTTTATATTTTTATTTATTTTTATATATGTATGAATGTGCTGTGTGCATGAAGGTTTGTGCACCCATGTTGTGCAATGCCGTGAAGGTCAGAAGAGGGTGTCAGATTCCCCTGGAACTGGAGTTAAGACGGTTCTCAGCCGCCATGTGGGTGCTGGGGATCGAACCCGGGTCCTCTGCAAGAGCAGTTGGTGCTCTTAACCTCTAGGCCATCTCTCCAGCCCTGTGCCCAGTATTTTTATGTGGGTGCTGGGAATCTTAACTCAGTTCCTGTTGCTTTTGCACTGGGCCATCTTCCCCTCCCATCAGCCTTTTCTTTTACAATGCCATCTCCCCATCTCATTGTTTTATTTTATTTTATTTTTTATTTTTTGTCTTTTCGAGACAGGTTCTCTCTGTAGCCCCAGCTGTCCTGGAACTCACTTTGTAGACCAGGCTGGCCTTGAACTCACAAAGATCCGCCGGCCTCTGCCTCCCAAGTGCTAGGATTAAAGGCGTGCATCTTTCTGTCCATGTACCGAGATCCAGACTCCGATCGATCTTCATGCTTGCTCTCTACTTGTGTTCAAGCAAGATTTCTGATGTTTGTTTAGCATATGAAACCAGAAGGGAATGATTCTTTTGTTTGTTTGTTTTTATTTTTTTAACATTTCTATTGAAGTTATGTGCGTTTCAGTCCAATCTAGACTCATCCTGTCTTCCATGCCCCCCACCCCACCCTAATTCATGCACCCTGCCGTCTCTGCCCTGTATCTTTTTCTGATTCTTTTCAAAGGTTTTTCAAAGCAGAGGATTATTGTTCTTGGGGGAACTTTACTGTTTCACTCAGTTCCCTGTCCCTGTTCCTCTGCTGTTGTTCCCCCCAGTCTGTGCCACTTCAACATATGCACATATACACATCCCACCTATACTAAAATTATATCATCTGCACACAAACTGTCATTTCCATATTTCAGGATTCACATTTTCCTCTTTAAATTTATATTACTCTAAAATATGCATACATATCCTTCACCCATATACCAAGATTACAAAGTCTAAAAATAAATGGTAGGTTAATTCTAGAACCTGTTAAGGGATTTACATTATCAGAGCACAGTTGCTTTCAGGGAAAGGGGTATGTGTTGATGTTGCTCAATTTGCCTTACAACTCATGCTTGGTGCTAGCATCCACAAATGAGGGATACCATTGGTCCTAAGGTCTTGATTAACAGAGCACTAAACTTCATGTTTTCTGTTCTTTTCTAGTTTCAAAAATAATAAGGAGCCTAAACAAAGAGCTTAGTGGTTAAGAGCACTGGCTGCTCTTTTAGCTGATTTGATTCCTAGCATCTGCATAATGGTTCACAACTGTTTGTAACTCCAATTCTCGGGGCTATGATACCCTCTTCTGTCCTCTGTAAGCATTGCATGCCCATGGTGCTCTTACATACATGCAGATAAAGTACTCATGCACATCAAATAAAAACAAATAAATATTTTTTAAAATAAGAATATGACAGCAGTGAAGAATTACAGGGCAAATGGATGGATCTTGTCGTGGTTAACGACAGGCCGAATCCAGGATAAAGGGGCACACAGTCATCTAAAAGTGGACTGCATGAAAATATAACCTAACTTGTCAGGAAGATAACATACATTCTGGACTATAGCATCAGACAATAAGCAAACACTGACTTCTATAAAAGCTTGCTATGTCACACTGAATAATTTGCATGTATTTTGGGAGAATCATGACAGTTTCAGGTTAGAATGTCTTTTGTAGAGAAAATGATTTGATATGCACATTTTCAAACCCGAATTTTTGGAGCCACTTTGTGTAGACATGGGCCAAAACTAGCTTTGTACTGCACATACTTCTCACCTTTGCGAGTGCTTGGCCTACTAGTGTTAGCTTAGTTCCCCACATATCGCCAGTTATGACACACATGCTGATCAGGGTGTCTTCAGAGTTGTATATAGCTTGGGGTAGGGTGTGAAGGTGAAGGGTTGGGGAGTAGGAGGTAGGGTAGTGGGGGTGGATGAGGGTATGGGGGGATGTATCGACTTGACAGTCAATGTTTTCTTCTCAGCTTCTACTCATCAGCTGTGCAAAAGCAACTGGTTCCTATGATCTCTTTCTCTACCCAGCCACATGGAGGGCCTAACATTGGCTGACCTCCTTCAACACTGCCTCTCTTAATGCAGGAGCTAGGAAGCTTCAGGAGATAGCCTATACTTCTAAATCTTGACACTGAATAAAGCAGGCATTTATTAATGACTTCAGACCTCTGCTATGAATGAAACCATGCATCCATTCCTAGGTATTTCTGAGTCCTTTCTCAGTTTAAGTGGAACTAGATGTAAAGTGCAGCCCTATTAGATAAACATTAACTATAATCTAAACGATTCTTCAGAAACCCAGTTCGAAGCATGGGCCCTTGGGCATGTAAAAGAAAGTGATGGACTTTGTGTTTGCAAGTCTGAAACTTTGCATGTGTTCTTCTTTCCCTTGGAAAGTGGAAACCCAGAGATGCAGCTCAAAGGGCTGACAGTGTCTTAGATTTATTAGTAGAGAGTATGCTCAGCGTATGTGAAGCCCTGGATCTAATCTTTAGCACAGAAAGAAAAAAGGAAGAGGAAGAGGAGGAGGAGGAAGAGGAGGAGGAGGAGGTGATCTAGTTTAAGAAGGGAAAGAGAACCAGCAAAAGAAAAGATGTCGTTGCTTAGCTAAATGCAATTTTGATAAAAGATCATGTAAAGCTATTTGAAGTAATAATAAATTTATTTCACAGATGTTTATTTAATGGTCTATGTGTCTATGTCTATGTTCTAGTTTCCTTCCAATTGCTATGACAAAACACTGTGACCAAAACCAGCTTTGGAAGGAAAGGTTTATTGGGCTCACATCTCCCCAGTCACAGTTCATCACTGAGGGAGCCCAACATGGGAACTCAGGGCAAGAACCTGGAGGCAGGAGCTGAAACACAGGCCATGGAGGATCGCTGTTTACTGGTTTGCTCCCCTGGCCTGTGTGCAGCATGATTTCTTATACAATACACAGAAATCTTCCCAGGAGTGGCCACCACCCTCAGTGGGCTGGATCCTCCCACATTACTCAACAAACAAGAAAATACTCCACAGACCTGGCCATAGGGCAGTCCAATGGAGGCAATTCCCCAAATGAGGCTCCCTCAACACGGGTGTGTCAAGTTAACACTAACGCTGTCCACACACAGCGTGTACTGCTGCACACAGCATGCACTGCTGCACCCAGCGAGGGGAAACATCTCCCCATCAAACCTTCAGTCTGTGATAGCAATTATAACTCATGGGTTCCTCATTTGATCACAGGAGACTTTTTAATTGATATTTGCTTTACTTTTTTACTTATTTTTAGGTAATTTCCTTAAGGAAATGAGGAATGTTATTATTTTTCCTGCCATAGCCTTTGCTTACTTTGCTAATGCAGTACCTTACCGAGTGTGTTAAAACCTTACCTGTGTCCTGTCCGAAGTGGACTCCACAGATGAGGAGTCCAGGCATTCATTGGCCTACTGTGCTCAGCTCCAGGACTTCACTCCTCTGCTCACATGCCTGTAAAACCTACTGCTTGTCTAGAGAAATAACAGGAGACAAGTACCAACTTCTGGCCTTGGTTACAGGCGTATGTTGTCTCTCTCTGGGTGAATTTTTAGGCTCCCATAATCCTTGGTCATGATTTCTTATGTCTGTCCTGTCAAGTCACAGAAATGAATGAGAGTTCAGATCTTTATTCTGTGGTCTCTGCTTTAGCACCAAAATTCAAAAGAAAGATTAAATTTTTATCCCTATCTGGTCTCCATCCCTAAAGTTGGCCTAAGTCTGATTTCTAGGCAGAGGAGAAAGCTGCCCAGCAAGACCAAAACAGCAGCTGTCATTTAATATATATGCCCTGGCCACGGGAGTTCTCTATGGGCTCGGTCATGGTAGTCATTTCTGCCCATCTAACAGCATTTTTCCATTTCTTCCCTAGAGTGCTTGGGCTGCTTAGCAGCTCTGTGTATGTGCTCTGCTTACAAGACCACCTCCTCTCAACACACCCAGTGTTTGAACAACCACACCAAGTAAGCACGAGCCATGCTCCCTTCATATCTTCCTTTCATGCAGTAAACTATGGGCTAGGGAAGGCCAACGTAGCTCATAAAGAATATTTAGGACTCCTACTGAGATAAAACATTTTGGATAAAACATACTTTTCATTCTCTCCACTGAGGGCATGAATTACTGCTGAATACACCGGGTGTTACTATAGTAATTGATTTACAAAATAGCTTTTATGCAGCATGGACAAACTCACTCATTTGCCAAACAGGAAAAATTTTCAAATGCAACAGTTTGGTGGAACAGCAAGCCTGCTGAGCTGCAATGCCAATACAGCTATCTGATTAATTGAAGCTGACCTCCTAAACATTAGACATTGGGGGCTCTAATGGAACTTCCCGGGGGTAAATTGCATGGTTCACCTCATTCATTGACATCCCTGGCTGACAGATGTACATTATAAAATGTCACTGCTGGCACAAATGAGGCCTAGCATTAGCATCTTGATTCTGTGGCAGGATTTTCTTAGAACACTTCTGTGAAGTGAGTCCTCCGATCGGTCGTGCAGACGGTACCCACCCTCTCAGTTCTTCCCACGCTCACCGAGGTCTGAGTGTCCATATTGGTTTTCTCTACTTACCACTAAATTACAAAATGTCTGCATTAATAAAGCCAGCTTTTTTCTTTTTAAAAATATTTTATTGAAGTTTTGTGCATTTCATACAACATTTCTGAATCCAATTTAGACTCATTCCCCCTTCCATGTCCCCCACCTCACCTTAGCTCATGCATTCTGCCATACGTCTTGCATCTTTTTCTCAGTCTTTTTAAAGTTTACTGTTTCAGTCAGTTCTTTGACCCAGTCCTTTTGTTGTTGTGCCCTCTAATTTGTATTGCTCCAAAATATGCACATATATATATATATATATATATATATATATATATATCAAAATTAAGATATATGAAAATAAACTATAAGTTAATTCCAAAACATGTTTAGGAATTCACATTTTTCCCCTTTAATTTTATATTACTCTAAGATTTGCATACATACCCTCCACCCATATACCAAAATTAGAAAGTCTGAAAATAAGTGGTACATTAATTCTAGAGACCATTAAAGGATTCACATTTAACAATACAGTTGCTTTCAGATAAAAAGAAATATAACATTAACATTTTTCAGTTTGCCTTACAACTAGGGATTTGGTGCTAGCATTCACAAATGAGGGATACTATTTGTTGTTTGTTTTTCTGGAACTGTGTTACTTCACTTAGAATAATGGCTTCTAGTTCCATCCATTTACCTGCAAAGTTCAATGATGTTGTCTTTCTTTACTGGTGCATAGAACTTCATTGTGTAGATGTACCATATTTTCTTTATCCACTAATCAATTGAGGGATGCTTGGGTTGCTTCCAGCTCTTCGGTATTGTGAAGAAAGCTGCAATAAACATAGATGTGCATGTATCTCTTGTGGGTATATCCAGGAGTGATATGACTGGATCAGGTGGTAGGTTTAATTTGAGTTTTTTAAGTATTCTCCATACCACTTTCCATAGGAGTTGCAGGAGTTTGCATTCCCACCAGTAGTGAATGAATATTCCTCTTTCCCCACAACCTCCCCAGTATTTGGTATCTTTTGTTTTCTTGATGCTAGCCACTCTTATAAGAGTGGGATGAAATCTTAAAGTGGTTTTCATTTGCATTTCCTTAATTATTAGCAATGCTGAACACTTTCTAAGATGTTTCTTAGCCATATTTACTTCTTCATTTGTGAAGTCTCTGTTCAGCTCTTTACTCCATCTTTTGAGTGGGTCATTTGTTTTCTTATGCCTTTGTTTTGAGTAGTTTATATAATCTGGATGTTAATGCTCTACCAGAAGTATCACTGGTGAAGGTTTCCTCCCACTCTGTTGGTTTTCTCTTCACTTCTTTGATTGTTTTTCTTTTCAAGCATCTATCTGTCCTGCATCATTAGTGATAGTGATAGTTAAGAAGAGTCAACTAGGATTTCAGATGTGCTATTAATATAGAATCAATAAAGAGTGAGCTAAATCTTTTAAAATGAATCAAAGTCAGAAAATATCTAAGGCTCAAGAGATAGCTCTCCAGTTGAGAGTACTGATTGCTCTTTTGCAGAGGACCTGGGTTTGATTCCCAGTACCTCCATGCCAGCCAACAACCATCTATAACTCCAGTTTCAGGGGATCCAACACCCTCTTCTGATCTCCTTGGTCAATGGACAAAACGGATGCACTGACACACATGCTGGCAAATCACTCATACACATAAAATAAAAATAATAAAAAATTTGTCAGGAAATATCATAAATTGATAAACTTGCTTTAAATTCACAGTTTTGGTATCATGGTGGTATTATTCTATTTAGACTCTTAGAGCCCAGATGCACAGTGCAGAAATGGCAGAGCACAGCAAGACATTAGGAAGGACTGTGAAGCCTAGGGAGATGGCTCAGTCAGGAGCACACTTGCCAGGCTGAGCTTGGTCCTTCAGCACCCTGTGAAGAGGCTGGGCATGCCAGTGTGTGCCCATGATACAGCACTGGAGTCATAAGAGGCTGGGCATGCCAGTGTGTGCCCATAATACAGCACTGGAGACAGAAGAGGCCAGGCATGTCAGTGTGTGCCCATCATACAGCACCAGAGACAGAAGAGGCCGGGCATGCCAGTGTGTGCCCATCATACAGCACCAGTGACAGGAGTGGCCTTAGGACCTGTTGACCAGTCAGTCTAATAGCACTGGTCAACTTCACATTCAGAAAAAGACCCTGTCTTAAAAAATGAAGTGTAGAAGACAATGCAGAAGACACAGATGTTGACAGCTGGCCTTCACATACACACATACACATGGGCACATGCACCCCCACTCCACACATGAGCATGTGGGCACAAGGACACATGCACACACTTGTACAAAAAAAAAGAAATGATTTTGAAGTATTCACATTTCATTCCATTTAAAGAGATATTTAAGCTTGGTGTGGTGCCTCAGTCCTGTAATCTCTCCCAGCCCCTGTGAGGTTTACTCATAAGGACTGAGCCAAGTTTGAGGATTTCCTGGGCTGCAGAGTGAGCCTCTGTCTGAGAAAATAAATATCCATGTATGTTAGAGCATAAAGCCATAAACTATTCAATTTTATAAAATAATGTAACCACATGTTTTAATCCAATAACATACTTGTGAGGAAATGTGTTCACTTATTCTTTGAACATAGAAAATACAGAAATCTCAGTAAACATTAATATTACCATGGAAATAACAATTAGTTTAAAGACAACATAGCTCCAGGAAAGGACTTAAAAGAGAACCAACACTCCTACCAAATATACTGGCTTAAAAAAAATGACTGAGAATGGCCCACCAAGATGGTTCAGTGGGTAGAGACACTTGCCACCAAGGCTGGTGACTTCAGCTTGATTCCTGGGACTCGGTAGGAGAGAGCTAATCTCTCTAGATGTCCTTAGATTAGACCTTCTCACATATAACATTGTATATGTACCCCCACATACACCACACACACACACACACACACACACACACACACACGGCCTCCAAACACATAAGCAAAAAAGATGGAGGAAAAAATAAAAAATGGTGACATCACTCCTTTTGGTGTTGAAGTCTGAGGTCTCAGGGAATTTTTTTTAAATCAGTTTTCAACAATTAAATTACAAAAGACACTCAATTCTGTTCATGTTTTAAAGATCTGAAAATCATAGGGAAAAGCTTCTTATTGTAACCTGGCTGTCACTGTTATTACAAAGCCTAGATTTTCTTTATTTTTTTATAGCTGCCTGTAAATTATTTATGTCTCTTTCCACATTTGGAAGAAAAATAGTGCTCTACTGTTCAAGTGAGTCTGTTTTAGAGAAGTCACAAAACTTGGGCAAAGGAGTAAGACGTGGAGCTGACCAATTTTATCTAGGTCACTTGGGTATGTGTAGTCTGCCTTTTCACAGTGACCAAAGTGGTGGGGGTGGGAGGATGAGGAGAACCACAGGAATCAAAAGACCTATGAATGGAAATGCAAATGGTTTCTAATGTTACGGGTGATCTTTCTTGCTATGATCTTGGGTAAAAATCAAATAGCTTTGATGAAATGGCTCAATGGGTAAGAAATCGTGCAAGAGAGCATTGGGACTTAAGTTCAGATTCCCAGCACCCATGGAGCAACCAGGGCTGGGGTTGGGGGCAGAGACAGGATGGCTGGCACTTGCTGGCCACCAGCCTAGTCAAAAATTGGAGAACCCTGCATTTACTGAGAGAACTTGCCTCAAGGAAGTGAGGTAGACAGTGACAGAGGAAGACAACTGATGCTCCTCTCTGGCCTCCATATGGTTGTGCATGAGCAGGTACATCCGTACACACATTACGCATACAGGTATGAACACACAAATAGATACAACACAACTTGTGGCTTTGGCCAGAATGTTAAGACTCACATGTTACAAATACTAATAAATGTGACCTAGTTTAGAACTAATTTCCAGATAGTTCTAATATAAAAAAGGAAAAGTCACTAAGATCTGTACTGTAGGCATCTGGATGGATTTCCTCAACTGGCTGCAACAGAACTCAAGCTCAGCTCCTTCCTGTGCTTGGTGCAACAGGAACTTCTGCAGCCCCCTAGTCTCCTTATACAGCCTGTTACTGTCATTTACATATTCATGAATATGCTTATGGGACTAAGATCTACCTCTCCCTCCAGAATAACAAAGCCAGGAAAGAAGCAGTTAGACCTATTTACTCCATACCAGACTGCCAGTTTAACTAAATGAAATGAAATTATATATATATAATATATATGAATATAGATTGCAATGCCCCGCAGAGGACAGAAGAGAGGTTTGGATCCCATGGAACTGAGTTACAAACAGGTTGTAAGCACCATGTGGCGCTGGGATTGTGAACAGTCCGCTCAAGAGCAGCCAGTACTTTTAAACACGGAGCTATATCTCAGCCTATGGTATATATTACAAGGCCTATGAGGCAAACTTGTGTCCCCAAGTGTCCTACAGAAAGCAGGTAACCCTGATCCTCTCTGAGGAACTACTGGCCAGCCAGCTGCTGGGAGGAGCAGAGTCAGTCTTCTTTAAGCATATGACCTGGATAGGCTAAGCAGGCTCCAGGTGACACTCCTTAAGCATATGATCTGGATAGGCTAAGCAGGCTCCAGGTGACACTCTTTAAGCATATGACCTGGATAGGCTAAGCAGGCTCCAGGTGACACTCTTTAAGCATATGACCTGGATAGGCTAAGCAGGCTCCAGGTGACACTCTCATATCATAGTATGAAAATTTTGACCATTTTTTAATAATCTTTAGATAAATTTCTCTAAATATAAATAAAATTGTTTTCCTCCATGCTTAAAACGTGCATTTATGTTTTAATTTTATTCTTCTTATGGAATTTAGATGAAAAGCTTCCTGGATATATTTGATAAAATCAGGAAATTGGTCATTTGACAAATTAATATTCAGTGAACTGACTTGCTTCTTATTCAGGTAATTGATTCTTTTTTTCCAGAGCCAATGATAGTGAAATAAGTATGCTTGAATTTATTTTGAATTTTAATCTTTACAGTTAGTTACACACACACACACACACACACACACACACACACACGGGCACATAAGCAAACTCCTATTTGAAAAGATCATGTCGTGTTCCTTTAGCTACAAAGAGATGAATTTAAAGTCAAATGTCAACTGCAAAGCTGTGTCACAATCTATGGAAGCTGGTTCTGGGAGCAGCACATTGTAAGTCACAATATATTGGATATAAGAGGTGAAGAAGAGAAGGGGGGCAAGGGGCTTCACACCTCTGTGCCCACATAGTGTAGATGCCAAACCCACCAGAGTTCTTCATTTGTAAAATGCATTTTGCCCCATTGGAACCTCCGTGGCCGTGCTTCTCCGACATCTGGATCTGTTCTCTGCTGCAACCCTTCCGCTCCTTAATTCTTTTGCCCATGGACATCTGTCTCCATGAAAACAACACCACATGATTTACAACGAATGTGATGATGCATGCCCTCAATCCCAGCACTCAAGAAGCTGAGGCAGAACGATTGAGAGTTATAGGTCAGCCAGGGATACACAACAAGACTTCATTTCAAGAAACCAAAATAATAAAGAATAAATTATAATATTATATGGTTTTGAGATCACTGTGATGATTAAATGTCACATGAGATCATTCCTATGAAGCTCTTGAAGTGGTGACTGACATGGAGAAATTCAAAACTAAAAGCTACCTATCATCAGCATTAATATAACTATTACAAATAATAAAAACTGACGCAGAAGATGGAAGAGGGAAAAACTAGAGAAAATTTAAGAAATCTGTGTACCTTCAGAGACTGGTGTGAATGAGGATAACAGACAAAGATGAAGCTCAGCACCTAGAATTTCCCCTTCCCAGGTGTTACCCATGCCTTCTTTGTGTCCTGGAAATTTAATTTCTTTAAATTTCAGCCATGATGAACCACCTGCCCTGGCTCAGTAGGTCACTTTCTGATACTACCAATTCTTTCAAGGATTATTCCTTCTCCTGAGAACAATATTATTTGTCCATTTTACAATGCATGGCTCAATTATTGGCAGGGTATGGAAAATATACACAGAGTTGCAGTTATTCATGTATGCATTTTATCCTCCCTAGTGGGCTGAGCCTCCTCTAAGGAGAGCCCTATCGGGGGTTTCACGGTCTCTGTGGCACTTACAAATGTTTGTTTAATTGACTCAAATTTCCAGCCTTGCTTCCTTTGCTTTTATGGGAATCCATTACTTATTTCATGACCCTTCCAAAATTTCTCTTACATTTTAAAACACGGTGCTTTTATACCCCACCCCACCCCCCAATTTTTATTTGCTAGCCCAGTTGGGGTTAGACAAGGCATTTACCACTGTATTGGGGAAAGTCAGTTATCACATCAGATACATTTTAGAAATCTGTTGAAAACTCAAGAAAGAAAACACAGATATCCCGAGAATACTGCAGAGTGAATGAGTCCAAATCTGCCTTGGTTTGGGGAGGAAGGTGGGGCAGATTTGCGTCTAACGTTTTCCAGATTGAGTGCTAAGACAGAGCTGGGTCTTCCATTTGATTCTGATTTTGTAGTCTGAGGAAAACCCAGCCATCAACTTTGCCAATCTGTAGTTCATGTACACAACTCACAGCCTTCTTTAACCTCACTCTGAGAATTAGAGGGGCTTGGTCCAAGCCGGGCAGGGTGGCTGAGACAAGACATTGGATGCTGACGTGATTCGAGGTTTGCCAGCTCCATGGCCAGTGACCCATTTCCTCCAGCTGTGGAGATGACCGTGGAAACCCGAGTCTGCAGTCTGCGGGACACACTTCTGTTAGGCAAGCAAAGATTAACATGGTGCAGAGTTGTTTTGAAGTCAGATAGATCCTAGTATGACCTCAGGGCTTTTTATTTGCACTAGGCATGTATTTTTGCTGGTGTGCCCTTTAATTTCTTTTAAAATTTTTTTTATTAATTTTATTTATTTCTGTATGTGTATGAATGTACTGCCTGCATGCAAGTCTGTGCACCCATGTTGTGCAATGCCGCAGAGGTCAGAAGAGGGTGTTGGATTCCCCTGGAACTGGAGTTCTCCTGGAATTGGAGCTTCAGACGGTTCTCGGCCGCCATGTGGGTGCTGGGGATCGAACCTGGGTCCTCTGTAAGAGCGGTTGGCGTGCTTAACCGCTAGGCCATCTCTCCAGCACCATCCTTTAATTTCTTATGTGTAAAAGGATGATAAACCCAACCTTAAAGAGTGAATGTGATAATCAAAGAAACAGACACACACTGTCAGTCAACAACATATCAATTCTCCACATTGCTGCATATGGCCTCTGAGAACTTTATCTTTTTAGACCTTTTCATATGGATGGTTCTTAAATAACATGTTTACTCACAGCTACCGTGACATCACAATGACCTTAATTCAAAGAAGGCACTAAATCACAGCTTGCTCTCGTAAGTTCCATTCTTGAGATATATTTTTCCTTGCCAGAAACTTCTATGTTTAAAAGACATAGACTTACTCATGTCCTTAAAATTCTTGGACTCGTGTCAGCTAGAAACTTTGAGATTTGCATCTTCCCACCCACACGCCCGTCTTCATTTATAGTCTTCATCCTTTATCCATAACACCTCTGGCTTTATGCCTGGAGGGGAACTCATGACCCATACAGTTAACTCACATCAGGAGTAGGAGGCAGAAGACAGAAGTTAAGCCGGAAGACAGGAAGAAATAACAACTAAAAATGAAGACCAGGCTGCACTTCGGCACAAGAAGCCTCAAAGACCACCATTTAGAGTGGAGTGAACAACTGGGCAGATGGTAGCTGTCTCTAAGAGCAGGCAAGCTTCAAGTTTCTCTGGGAAATGATGAGTAGCATTCTGCTCCAGCAGGAGAATGAACAGTTCAGATTATAAAAAAATAGGTTAATTTGGGGCTAGAAAGATGGCTTAGTGGTTGAGAGCACTGGCTGTTCTTAAAGAGGACCCAGGTTCAATTCCCAGGACCCACATGGTGGCTAACAACCACCCGTAACTCCAGTTCCAGGGGATCCCACAGTCTCTTCTGACCTTCACATGTTATGAAACAGGTGCAGTCACATACATGAAGGCTATACACTCATACACATAAAAATAATAAGTAAAAATTTAAAAAGTTTAATCTTACCACAGAAAGAGAACTAGTCAGTAGAAAAATTTGGTCAGCCAAAGGAGTGTACGTCTGTTTTCCTTCCAAGCAAGTTGTGAGTAAAGGTATCAAATTCAGTATCAAAGGGCTTCATCTTGCATGTCTACAGTCTAGGAAGTGTGTTGTGTGTGTGTGTGTGTGTGTGTGTGTGTGTGTGTGTGGTGTGACATACATACAGTATGAAAGAGACACAGAGACAGATTACATGTGAACACATTTCTGAGAAAGTAGAATGTACAGAAGGAAGCAAGCTCTGGAACAACTCATTCCACTGGTGTATTTCTGACACTCAATGTAATTCATCCAAAATAGGAAATGAGTAAATTCAGAAATCTGAGTGAAATTGAGTCCAACAGAAACTGTAGAACCTGCTGCTACTGCTGGGTGGCGGGCCGGCTGTTCTCACATCACTGTCCATGTTCAGTGCAGTGCTGCAGTTATTCCAAGAGTTAGGATTAGGGTTAGAGTTAGGGTTGGTGTGTCCAGGAATGTCCACCAGAGAAGGCGGCCCTGCTGGCTCCACAGCCCTGTGAACAGCACTGTACATGAGGCCTGTGGCTTGCTTGCATCTGCGTCTTCACACATTCTGGAAGAGTAGCTATGTTTTCTTCGATTCTTTTCTGCAATAAAAATTATTCTGAGTAGCAGGAAGCAATGTTCCAAGCACAATCACCCTGAAGAGATAAAAGTCTTATCCCAAAGCAAACTGGGACTGTTGTGGGTGGGATGGAGGCAGGGATGGAAAGAGCCGGGCCTCCATACCTATTTATTGTTAAGTACAGTAAATTATTTTTGAAACAGACATATTTCTTCTTAATAACTTCTCTGAGATGTAGCATAGCATACAGATGCTAATATATAGTATTTGTGTAATATAGTAATTATAATATAAATATAGTGTATGTATTAGATGTAAATACATATTGAAGTATGGGCAGAAAGGTGTTCAATTTTATTTTTTCATTTATTTTGCGATGAGGTCTTGCTCTCTAGCCTAACCCGGCCCAAAATTCCTAAAATCCTGCTCTCTCAGCCTTCCCCACGTGTTGAAATTGGAGGTGCGATCCACCATATTCAACTCTTAGCCCTGTCATATAAAGTGATTTTCAATGACGGATTGTAATTTTATGTGGAGGGTGATCACTCATTCTTTCCTTTAACAAATTCAGCCCTTGCTCTGTGCCAAGGAATCTGCTAGGCACTAGGAACATGAAGATTTAGAACAGACCCCCAAAGAGCTCATAGTTCAAAAAGGAAGATAAATATGCATGCAAATGATTTCAGCATCTTGTGATGTTTTTATTGCAGTGTGAAGTCATGTAGAATTTCTTAAAATCATATCATGGGGACAGTAAAGTAGAAAAGAATGCAAGCCTAGCTACAGACAGGGGAAACTTCCCTTATAAAATTTAATTTTATTGAGCATTTGAGCTGAGATTTGAAAATGGGATAAAAGTTTGCCAGGTTGAACAAGAGAGGAGTAGGGGGCTAAAAAGGACATCTGCGAAGTGAGCAGAGTGGGCAGCAAGACAGAGATGGAAGGCTACAGGATGAAGCTGCCGGCGGAGCCAGGATGGAAACATCATGTGGGAAGCAGAGGAGAGCGTGGCTTGGATACAACAGATGGGGAGGGCAGTGGTGGTCCAGAGGGGAGGATAATGCTGTGATTCTGGCATGGAGAGGGAGAGAACAAAGAAACAACACTGTACATGTTTAAAGATGGCAGACATTTGGTGTTTGATTTCTTCTGAAGCACTTTTCCTGAAGAAATGAAATCAAATGGTTTCCCAATGTCTGTATCTCAGGGCTTCACAGACATCAAATTGAAAATTATAGCATAGATAACATTTGCTGCTATTATATTATAAAATATAAAACCAGTTTTTATACGTACCTATATATCCATCTCTCATCAGTCTATCATCTATCCATATATTTATCTTCTGTCATCTATCCACTGGTCTATCACCTATCCAAACATTCATTTATCTTCAATCATCTATCATCCATCATCAATCCGTATACCTATATGTATGTATGTACATATGTATGTATATATCTATCTATCTATCTATCTATCATCTATCTATCTATCATCTATCTATCTATCTACCTACCTATCTATTTATTATATACCTATCTGCCGAATGGTGAATGATTTCCAGAGGGCACTTTGGATTGAAGGAGTGGAGGAAAGGAAGATTTAGAAAAGTGAGTTTGTATTCTCTTTCCCCCTTTGTTTCCTGATGTCTCTCTTCACAAAAAGTGTCTGTAGAAGGGAAAGTGTGATCAGAAATCCTGAGTCTGGGGCACTGTTTGTTCAAATGGATCTCTTCCTCTGATACAGGTTCACATACAAGGTTTACAGTTATAGATATGAGTCTCCCTTCTGAGAAGTCATCCATAAGCTGTCAAACCTTAGTCACCATGTAACCAGCAAGAATTTATCCCATGCTCATCATGTAGGAGTCCTGGGTTGCTCTACTTAGGCCCTGTGAAAGAAGATTATACTTCATATACTTAACATATGAAGTATAATTTTAATACACAAGAATCAAAGTAAAAATATTGCACTTACTCAGTTTAGGAGACATGGAGGTCTATTCCATGAGGATTCCTTACAACTATCCACCATCCTGACTGTACATCATCAAATCAAGAAGACTTCATAGACTATCTACACAGAACAAGTATGCTGCTATTCCTAAGATCTCAGCACTCTCCTTGAACCCTAACACAGCCCCTACCTCTATCTCTTCACTCTTCCTATCTGACTTCATTTTATTCTTGGGCCTCTGTCTTCCCTTCATTAACACATAGTCATTTTTTTTTTTTTGGTCTTTTTGAGACAGGGTCTCCCTGTAGCCCCAGCTGTCCTGGAACTCACTCTGTAGACCAGGCTGGCCTTGAACTCACAAAGATCTGCCTGCCTCTGCCTCCCAAGTGCTAGGATTAAAGGCATGTGCCACCACGCCCGGCAACACATAGTCTTTATCTACATGACAAGAGTGATAAAGAAAAGTTAAGTTTACTTTTACGTGGTAGAACATTGGTTATCTGGCCAACTTAATTTGTACTCAGATTACTGTTCCCTTGAGAGGCTGTGTCAGCCCTAGTCAAGATCTACAAAACTGGGCTTCTTCCCCTTAGTTTCCTTCCACTATTCTCCTTGCAGGTCTCCCTGTTTCCCGTCGGTCCCTACATGAGACTCTTCAGCAGGGTTTCCTACAGGAAAAGGTCTTCTCTATGTCCTCTGGTTCCTCCCTGCAGTTATTTGCCTCTCCACTCTGCACGCAACAAGACATGCCATGGGCCTCGCTGCTTCTCTCTCACCGGAGCTCCTTTCTCCACTCCTGACCTCTGGATCCACTGCAGAGAAGACGGACCTGGAACTAGCTCCGGTGGACTCCCCTGGAGAGGCTCGAGCCGTCAAGATGTTTGCCATAAACGATTTTCTTTTTTTTTCTTTTTTATTGATGATTTGTGTATTTCATACATCATTTTTCAATTCAGTTCAGGCATATCCCCCTTTCCCTTCCCTGCACCCCACCCCAGATCATGCACTCTGCCATAACTGTCCTGCATCTTTCTCTCAGTCTTTTTTTATGCTTAGGAATTCACATTTTCCTCCATTAATTTCATATTATTCTAAAATATGGTTACATAATCTCCACCCATATACAGTAATTACAGAATCTGAAAATAATTGGTGGGTAGATTCTAGAGACCCTTGAGAGATTCACATTATAACAACATAGTTGCTTTCAGATAAACAAAAATATAACCATACTGTCATTCAGCTTGACTTTAGTCTGGGGGACTTGGTGTTAGCATCCACAAATGAGGGAAACCATTCTCCATTTGTCTTTCTGGGACTGTTACTTCAGTCAGCATAATGGCTTCGAGCTCCATGCATTTACCAGCAAAGTTCATAATGCCATCTTTGTTTTACCACTGAATAGTGCTCCATTGTGTAGATGTATCATATTTTTGTCATCTACTTGTCTGTTGAGGAGCATTTTGATCAGTTCCAGCTCTTCGCTATTGTGAAGAGAGCTGCAATAAACATCGATGTGAATGTATCTTTGCGATAGGGTGAGTCTTTGGGGTATATACCCAGGAGGGTATGACTGGGTCAGGTGGTAGGCTCATTCTGAGACTTTTAAGGGTTCTCCACACTGTTTTTCATAGTGGTTGTACAAGTTTACATTCCCACCATCAGTGGATGAGTGTTCCCCTTTCCCACAACCTCTCCAACATCTGTTGTCTTTAGTTTTATTGATCTTAGCTAGTAGTATTGGAGTGAGATGATATCTTAGAGTGATTTTAATATTCATTTCCTTAATTATTAATGATGTTGAACACTTTTTAAGATGTTTCTCAGCCATCTTTAATTCCTCACTGGTGAAGACTCTGTTCAGCTCTTTACTCCATCTTTTGAGTAGGTCATTTGTCTTCTTACTTCTTTGTTTTTTGAGCAGTTTATATATTCTCGATGTAAAAGCTCTGTCAGATGCATCACTGGTAAAGATTTTCTCTCACTTTGTGGGTTTTCTCTTCACCTCCTTGATTGTTTCTTTTGCTGTAAAGAAGCTTTTGAGTTTTATGAGGTCTCATTTGTCAACTGTTGACCTTACTTCTTGTGCAGCTGCTGTCTGATTTAGAAAGTCTTTTCCTATGCCTATGTCTTGAACATTGTTGCCAACTTTTTTTTCTATCACCTTCAGGGTTTCAGGCTTCAGGTTGAGATCTTTGATCCACTTGGAGTTGATTTTTGTACAGGGTGAGAGGTAGGGGTTTAATTTTGTTCTTCTACAGATGATGATCCAATTTTGCCAGCACCATTTCCTGAAGATTCTATCTTTCCTCCATTGAGGACTTTTTGCCCCTTTGTCAAATATGAGGTAGCTGAAATTGTATGAGCTCAAGTTTGGATCTTCAATTTTGTTCCATTGGTCATCAGGTCTGTTTTTGTGCCAGTACCAGGCTGTCTTTATGACTATGGCCCTGTAATATAGTTTGAAGTCTGGTAAGGCAATCCCCCCTGTATTGAATTTTTCACTCAGGGTTATTTTAGCTATTCAGGGTCTTTTGTTTTTCCATATGAATTTAAGGATTTTTTTCCAAGTCTGTGAAGAAACTCATAGGGAGTTTGATTGGGATTGCATTGAACATGTAGTAAAATGGACATTTTTACTATATTAATTTTCCCAATCCAGGAGCATGGGAGGTCTTTCCATCTTTCTTTACCTACTCGGTCATCCGGGTTCTCTTAGTAAAGCCTTCTTTATTAAAATGGAGAGAGGGAGAAGCTCCTAGATAGATAGATGCTGCTATGGCTGTTCCTCTTGTCCTTTTTGTACAGGATATACATATATATATATGAATGAAAAGCAGGTGAGTCAAAGCCTGGAAAAACTAGAGTTTACAGACTGTGCTTACATCAAAGAATTGAGGGGAGAATCTCAGAGAGGCTCTAAAATCATTTAACAATAACACCTGAAAAGCTTAAAAACAAACAGCACAATCTTGACACTAAAATGTGACAAGTGGAGGCTTCCCCGAGGATGGTTTATCCACAGATTGAAGGAATTCTATGGCCAGCAGAGTGCTCACCTGGCCTTCCAGAGAACAGGGGTGTGAAATGAGCTCCGTTTTCAGATGCTCATGGCCCTCACATAAGCAGAGCTGCAAGCCTGAATTTCCTGTCCCGGAGGACAGCACTCTCTCATTCTTTTCTTCCATCCTATTCTAGATAGCATCTACAATCCAGAGACTTTAATTCCAGGTTCTGAATACTGTATGTCTGCGGGTGCCATCTTCACGGTGAGCCTGAACTCCATCACATAAGCAAGACCACGAGCTACAATAAAGTGTCTTTTTCTTTTTTTTTTTATTTTTTATTTTATTTATTTCTGTATGTGTATGAATGTACTGCCTGCATGCAAGTCTGTGCACCCGTGTCGTGCAACACCGCGGAGGTCAGAAGAGGGTCTTGGATTCCCCTGGAGCTGGAGTTCTCCTGGAATTGGACTTTCAGACGGCTCTCGGCCGCCATGTGGGTGCTGGGGATTGAACCTGGGTCCTATGTAAGAGCAGTCGGTGCTCTTAACCGCTAGGCCATCTCTCCAGCCCAATAAAGTGTCTTTTTCAAACGGACCGAAGGAAAGTAGTTCCATGATTGCATTGGTGGCTTTTCCAACAGAAGGAAAAGCTCTAGGCTTAGTTCAAAAATGAGCAGAACTTGGCCAGGACCACGGCACTTCCTTCTGATTCCACTGTGATTATGGGCAGAAAAGGAGAGCTTCATCCTGAGAGACGTTATCAGGTTAACAGAAAAACAGCACTGAGGAGACCCTGGCATCTTTTCATAAACTAAACCTGTGGCCTATGAATTCCAGACCTGGCTCTAGGCACCACCATAGATCAATGTCTTCACCAGGAAATGGAAGCTGAAGACGCATTGTCCCACCTTGCTCCCAGCCCATTTTCTTACCAGAGCCACCTGCACAGTCTTTACCAGCAGTTGACCTTGGAATCCAAGCTTCACAGACCAAAAGTCAAATGATTTGGAGTGCATGGAGGGAGAGGGACTGGGTCAGATCCTTGAAGGAGGGCCCAGCATTGGCTCACTTTCTGAGTGCTCCCGAGTCTTGCTGGGCTGGAACCTAGCATGGCCCCAGGCCTGTCGTACCAAATAGACAATATAATTGTCCCCATTCTGTTTACATGTTTCCATGCCATTAAATTTCTTATTTGATTGAGGTTTTGTGCATTTCATACAAAGTTTCTTAATCAAACGCAGACCTGTTCCCCCTTCTTTGTTCCCCGCCCTGCCAGAGCTCATGCATTCTGCCATACACGTCTTTTATCTTTTTCTCAGTCTTTTTTTAATTTTGGGGTACAAAAGTTTATTGTTTTGGGCAGAAGTCTGCTGTTTCAGTCAGTTCTTTGACCCAGTCTTTTGTCATTGTTCCTTCCAATTCGTATCACTCCAAAATATGCAAATATGCGTATATGCATTATAGACAGAGATGATACAATACTTTTTTCTTTCAAAACTGTTACAAGGTCACAAATTCCACATAAAGACACAAGACCATGGGATTCAGGTACATCCTTGACATTTCCTTTCTCTTTTCACTTTAAACACACTTTAAGAATAGCAATACAACTGACATATTTAAATAACTATAGTAGAATGATTTGATAAAGTTTTAAAGGGAAGGGAAAAAGGGAGGGGGGATTTCAGGTTCTAAAATCTCTCCTCCCTTTAAAACAATTTTTTTTTAATTCCATTTCCTAAATGGGTCATAGACAAATGTCTTCAGTACTAAATACATTCTAATTTTCTAGTGCACTAATGGTTACCAGAAAACAGAACTTTCTATGTACTGAGTAGCAAGAATCATTTTGCATTCCAAAAGAACCTGCCATATCTTATTCCTTTGCAGCAGTGGTTGTGGAAGTTGGGCTTCAGTTTTAATTCCATTGGAGCCTCGACTTTCTGTTTCTCAGTCTCCAATCTGAAGATTGAAGTTTATGGGTGATTTTTGCCTCCACTGCACATTGAAATTTTTGCAAAACAGAAGCAATGTGCCAACTCAAACCCAGTATTGACGGCATCAAGTCATGAAAATAATCAGTGATTATCGTCAGTTTCTCTGACAAAATACTGGAAGCAAATTAAGAGAGGAGAGGTTTTACAGAAGGTGTCATCCTGTCCATACACCATGAGAGGAAAGGCGCAGAAGCAGGAGCATGCTGGGAAGAGCGTGCACGCCTCGTGCACGAGGCTCGTTACAGTGCAGAGGGAAACAGAAAGCAGAGAGCGCAGGCCAAGCAGAGTGGGCTTTACCACTTCAGTGTTCGCCTGCAGTAGCTGATCTCCACGAGGCAGGCTGCACATACCAAAGGTTCTACAACCTCCAGAGATGGGATCATTACTGATGTTCAAACACGAGAGCCTGTGCAGGCTACTATCCCATCCAAACCATTTGACCTGTTAGACAAAGCCACTCTGCAGCAATACTGAAAGCTAACTTTCTCTTTTCCTACTCCACAGTTAGTGGTGACAGAGAGTCTACAGAGGTCGCCGGCGTGAAGTCATCTCTTTATTCTTCAGTGAGGGGGAGATTGTCCCGCTGCTCCTGTTTCTGTTCATTTTCTTTTTGTTTGTTTGTTTTGGTCTTTTTGAGACAGGGTCTCCCTGTAGCCCCAGCTGGCCTGGAACTCACTCTGTAGACCAGGCTGGCCTTGAACTCACAAAGATCCACCTGCCTCTGCCTCCCAAGGGCTAGGACTAAAGGCGTGCGCCACCACGCCCAGCTCAATTCATTTCCTTTTATCACTAGAACCTTAAAAGAATGAAAAAAGGAATCCAAAGGGTGCTGAGTTTGCTCCACAGACAGCCCCATCTGGAGTCTGTAGGGTCAGCTGGCTGTGTTCGAGATACTCTTTGATAGGGCCAAAGTTCTCTACTTTGAAACTGAGGCTTGTTATATAAATAATTTTATTCAATGTTTTTGTTTTACCATTTTGCTTGAAAGAAGGTATATGTCTGGAAGTCTAGTTATACTTTAATTTTAATGTATTAATCTTAATAATTGTCCTTTTAATTAATATATAACTACTTCTGGTCATCTTGAGCTTTGACTTGAAAAATCACCTATTCTCCTCTGTAAGTAACATCATTAGAAAGTAATCAAAGTGCCTGACTCCAGCAGACAAAGGAAGGCCAGAGTAGACATTTTCCTTTGAGTCTTTATTTTTATTTTATTTTTGTGTTTTCTTTTTGGAGACAGTGTGTTATGTGGCCCTGGAGGGCCTGGAACTCACTATGTAGACCAGACTAACCTCTAAATTGCAGAAAACCTTCTGCCCCTGCCTTCCCAGTGCCAGGACTACAGGTGTGGACTGCCATGCCCCACGTTGACTCTTCCAATTGTGTGCTGAGTTGCACAAGGTAGGCAAAACAGTTCTTTCCTTTTTGTACTAGAACCTATGTGAGGTTCCAGTGACTCCAGTGAGGTCAGACACAGACACATCTGGCCAACTTGGCTTCTACTGTGTTTCATCTACTCATTTCTGCATGAATCCTACACATCGTTAAGCTACATTTTATCTGTTTGATGAAACAGATCCTTTCTGTTTGACTTAACCAGATATTTTGACTTCCAAAACCAACTAAAACAAAAAACCTCTACTTAAGTCTATGCCCTTCCCAACCTCCATTTATACTAGTTAAACTCAAGCACTAAGCACACAGTACTCCACAACATTCCCATGTTAGTGTATGCAAAGATTCTTATAAGGTTTTTAAATTTTGTCAACCCACCATACAATAACCAAATATTATTTTCTTGGTTTTACAAGTAAAGAAAGTTCATACAAGTTATAAATAACTTTTCAAAGTTACATAACTAGAGAATATTTAGAACTCACAGATGACCTCTGCTTTCAAAACTCTTAATCCAACTCTGTGAATTGAGCTACTTGCCTAAAAGAATGATTTGCCTAATGTCTTGCTCATGACTGGGGTTGTTATAGTGTTTATTATAAAAACAACAAGGCACATATTGTCATGTTAAACTATGGAGGATGCAGTTATTTGTGTGGATTGTTAAGAAGGATGTGTTTGGGGCTGGAGAGATGGCCTAGCAGTTAAGAGCGCCGACTGCTCTTGCAGAGGACCCGGGTTTGATCCCCAGCACCCACATGGTGGTTGAGAACCATCTTTAGCTCCAGTTCCAGGGGAATCTGACGTCCTCTTCTGATCTCCGCGGCATTGCAAAACACAGGTGCACAGACTTACATGCAGACAGTACATTCATACACATAAAAATAAATAAATAAAATTAAAAAAAGGACATGTTTATGTAGACATGAAGGTCCAGTATTCGTGATGTTGACAGGGTAAGGACAGCATTGAGGATCTGACGTAGTTTACATTTCTTCCTCTGTATATTCTTGTCCAAGACCTCGCTTCAGCCAAACACTGATTCAGCAAGCTGATTAAGCATTCTTTGCCTCTCTCTAAGGTCAGACAGCTTCATATTTTGTTTAATAGTTCTGCCAGTGTAGATAAAATCATATTTGATCACAACTTTTGGATGAGAATATTTCATTGATTTCCTATGAATTCTGATATACATCTAATATTTCAGGTCCTGTTTAATCTTCACTCTTGATCTTTCCTTTCATAACTGTTATTTAGAAAATGCAACCCCATGACAAAAAGAAGTCATGACAAACAAACTTCAGCAAGTATTTGGTCGCTAGGAGCTCTCTGAGCTTCGGTGAACTGTGTGAATTGTCTCATTGACATTTTCTAGGCTAGTATCTCTCTTACTTCAAACCATGTCATCTATCATTTACTTTCCAAACACAAAACAATCTCAACTCTGTTGAGTTGAAAAATTCATTTGTAAGGACTGTGAAATAGTTTTCATGGGGCTTTAAAACAGTGCTTGATGAAAAAGCTCAAACTTGAGCATTCGTGTCTGGAGAGCCTTGTGTCTCGTGAGAAAGATTATGCAAGAATGCTTGCTGGCGAGATATCTATGGAATGTGGCTTCCCTCTAGCTTGTCATGAAGCACGTTGACACCTAAGTAGACATGGCATGGAGACAACACTATGCTCATCTTATTTTGCTGAATTGTTATATGCTAGTTGTATTATTATGATTCAGTGTTCTATAAGCATTTGACTTTGGTTCTCATGAGTATGAGAAGCCATTTTATTATTGTTCTGTTCCTTAGACACGTGACTGTGATTCTCTCAAGTCAGAGAATAGATTCAGAGCTGCAGGTGCTGCAAGTTCTCATGTGCATGCAGTGAGTCGCTAGCTCCATGGTAATCTATTCAGGTCCTGTGCCTGCCCCTTGCAGCCACACTCACCTTTTTTTGTAAAAGTTTTGCAATTAAATCTAACAGAATTACTTCTACACAGATATAAACACATCATAAAATATTTGCATGTGTGTGAACATATATATATATATATATATTTACACACACATGGTTTCAGAAATCTCTATTCATTTAGAGTATTTCTTTGCTTTGTAAGAAAATATTTATTTTTTTACTCACCAGTTCATTTTTTCTAGTTATTTTATATTTGAAGACCATTTATTTTATACCATTATTTTAGGTATAGTGTGATGAGAAAGAGAGATAGAGTTGCCAAATATTGTAGCTTGTAGTCAAGAGGCAGAGTGGTCAATCCATTAATAATTAAGACAATATTTGTAAATATTTGCAATTCTTGTGTAAGGGATGCCACAGGTAGAGAATACTTCACTACATATGATAGGACACGCCTGTAATCCCAGAATTTAGAGTGCAGCCAGGAGGACCGGAATTTCAAGATCTAGCTCATAACGTAGTCAAGACCCACCTGGGTTTCATGAGACCCTGTCTTAAAAACAATCAACCAACAAAATGAGCAAGGAAATGAAAAGGAAGACTGTGGAAGGAAGCAAGGCCAACTGCATCACGGTCAAGGCTTCTTCAGGGCGCAGCGTTGACTCAGATGGCTCTGCGGGAATGAGCCGGTGGAGAAGGCAGAGCAGGTTCTCCCAGGCGATGCAGAAATAAACTGACATTTCCAAACATCCCGTTATTCAGAGCGGCTATCTCGTGCTGTTCTAAGTCCACGAGAAGACTGAACAGGAAAGTGAAATTGATGTCCACTGGCTTCCCCTCTACCGAGTGGAGACTAGGACGGAAAAGACGCCCAACCATCGCCCCAGTACTGCAAAAGTAGGGCTGTTGTGGCTCCAAATAAAGTGCCCATGGGGCTGGAGAGATAGCTCAGCAGTTAAGAGCACCAGCCGCTCTTGCAGAGGACCCGGGTTCGATGCCCAGTACCCACATGGCGGCCAAGAACTGTCTTTAAACTGGGTGTGGTAGCACACGCCTTTAATCTCAGCACTCAGGAGGCAGAGGCAGGCGGATCTTTGTGAGTTCAAGGCCAGCCTGGTCTGCATAGTGAGTTCCAGGACAGCTGGAGCTACAGGGAGACCCTGTCTTGAAGAAAAAAAAAAAAAAAGAGAAAGAAAAGAAAAGAAAGAAAGAAAGAAAAGGGAATGGAGGAGAGGAGAGGGGAGAGAAGAGGCAAAAGAAAGAAAAAGAAAGAGGCCAGGATTTAGAAAAGGAGTAGGGATGCAGGAAATGGGCAGGGGTGAAGAAAGGGTAGGAGGCTTCTCTTCTGTAAATAAAATAAAATTTGAGCACAGCTTTGTGAGTAATGCTCTGATTGGGTATGTGTGTATTAGGAAAGAGAATAAAGATGTAAAATTTCATCCTAAATATTGTTATCCTGAATCAGGTGAAGTTTTCATACTCACTCATATTAAAGCATTTACAAACACACCCAGTGACACACACACAGACACACACACACACACACACAGACACACACACA
>VZQC01000985.1:99858-215488 GCA_009823505.1 Rhizomys pruinosus | reverse complement strand
ACACACACACAGACACACACACAGACACACACACACACAGACACACACACACACAGACACACACACAGACACACACACACACACAGTCACACACACACACTCTCTAACAGATATAAACTTTCCCAGTTTTCTTGCTCACTGTGGAAATGTTTTCAAATTAATTTGCGTATAAATCCCTCATTTTTAATTTAAGATAATTTACTATGTGACTGTACTTTACTTTATTCATCATTTTCCATAGAAAGGTTTTAGTTTATTGCTAAATTTTATGACTATAAATAATCTGGTTTAAATATATTCATTATAAGCTGTTGGTTTTATTTCTACATTACAAGTCCCTAGTGGAGCAACTGACAGATAAATAATTTCATATTGCAAAAATTCCAGTTTTATCACTAGTATACAAGAAAATGAAAAATAAAAACAAGGAATTTCCTTCAGTGAGAGAGAGTGAAGAGATGGATCTCCAGATTCAAGCTCAAGAAGGAAGTGATGAGGACAGCCTGGGAAAGAGAGGAGGAAGGTGATAGCTGGAGGCCACAGGTAAACCAGACCACCATGGAAGTGGGCTGGCTGCTCCAAATTCTTTTAACAGATAACAGAAATTTAACTAGCAAAGACCAGGAAAGTTCCAAGTGAGTCAAGAATGTGGACTGCGGTATACGAAGGTGGACAAGGGAAAGCAGAGGACACATCACAGGCAGGTCCCTTATCCTAGGAGCCCTGGAGGGAGGCTTTGTACCAAGAAGAAAAGCCAGGACTACAGGGAACCTTTGTCTTCTCCCACAGAGACTCGAGGGACGATGCTGTGACATGTGACTCTACCATGCACAAGAGCACGGATAGGGGCAGGATGTAACAGAGTGGAAGTCTGACCAATGCCTAGGTCTTTCTTAGACCAGTGTCCTGGACATGAGTTTAATACCTTGGCTTGCTGTGGGATCAGTGAGGTTGCAAAGACAAACAGATGAGTAGAAGGCCCTTTCCAGTTAAATGTCTGTGGGAAGATTTGGACCAAGAATAAGAAGAAAAAAAGTTTAAGTGTTCTGTGATCTCAGGAGAGCTGAGAGGGGCCATTCAGGAGAGCTCAGCTGGACCCGCAATGGCCTCAGCAGCTAAAACAAGACAAGGCATCTTCAAGCATCAGCATGCTATGCAAAGCAAGGCAATAAAAATGAGAAAAAGTGTTTCTGCATTAGACACACTTCATCAGTGACATCTACAGAGTTCAGCTGTAATCGAGGGGAAATGCCCCTATCCAACACCACCCCATATAAGCCCAATGCCAGGAATGGGTTGACAGGGACCTTCCACAGACCCTCAAGCAATACTTGTTATTGCTACTGTTCTTGGTTTCCACTCAGAACTCAAAACTAAAACCCTATTCCTGAAAACAGGAGAAATCGACCTGGTATTGACCTCAGAGCTACAGCCCTGTTTCCTGGCTTTCATGGTATGAGAAGATGCTGTGCATGTGACCAAAGGGAAAAGTGATCATCAACTTTACCCAGCTGTGATCCCTAAGGCTCACAATAACAATTAGCCAGGCAAGATATGCTCAGTGATGTAACTGTGGTATGATTGGATTTAAGGCCTGCTTCACAAGATGGAGGCCATAACTGACACTGACATCAAGGCCAAGAACCTGTGGCTAGACAGGTCAAAGGCCATAGGGAGAACTCAGAGCTATTATTCTTCTAAATGAACACAGTATTACACTGACTCCTAATGACTTAATGTTACATCCATAGCTCAATGTATCATTCAACTCTCACCAGAGAAGCTTCTTCTTATAACTTAAGAAGTAAAGCAGAGAGGTTACAATGTGCAGCTGCAGTGGACAGATAAAAGGAAACTGCATGTTACAGATATAACATGGCACCTGCTCCTATGACCCCATGGTGCTTGTAACAGCATGAACAAAACCAGCACAAGTCCAACAGAAACTCAAAATAGCTGGGGAAGACATGGACAAGAAGCCCTGCTCCAGCTGAAGAACTGCTGGTGACTGACAGCCTCAGGAAGAGGTAATCACAATTTTTAAGGGTGCAATGACACTAGATAGGTTGACCAAACCTAGGGAGGGACCCACAGACAAGAGAACTTGGAAAGCAAAAATTAGACTCAATTGGTCTTAAAAAATAATAGAAGACATGAAGTAAGGAGGTGAGAAAGGTGTGGGCAGATCTGAGAGGATACACAGAATGGGGTCAGAACAAGGTCAGAATACATTATGTGGAATTCTCAAGGAATCAATAAAAATATCCAGCTTTCAACAAGATCAGAACTTGTTAAAAATGGACAAGCAGTACCACACACATAGAAATGGCCAAAAATATATATTACCAAGAACAAGAGCTGAGATGTGGTAGCTGAAGAAGTGAACTCTAGAGGGTCACAGCATGTGAGCCAGCCCATGGACCTGAGATCTGGAGGGTGACGGCACGTGAGCCAGCCCATGGACCTGAGCTCTGGAGGGTGACGGCACGTGAGCCAGCCCATGGACCTGAGATCTGGAGGGTGACGGCACGTGAGCCAGCCCATGGACCTGAGCTCTGGAGGGTCATGGCACGTGAGCCAGCCCATGGACCTGAGCTCTGGAGGGTCACGGCATGTGAGCCAGCCCATGGACCTGAGCTCTGGAGGGTCACGGCATGTGAGCCAGCCCATGGATCTGAGATCTGGAGGGTCACGGCATGTGAGCCAGCCCATGGACCTGAGCTCTGGAGAATCACTTCAAGGCAAATGACTGATGGATTGATGGAAGTTTCAACACCAGATGAAGATGAGGTGATCCCTAGGGCAAACCAAGAGAACTGGACTGTGTTTGGGGTGTTTGTGTCACTCATTACAGTCTGCAGGACTGGAATATGGTGTGCATAGTCTGCAGTATTTTCCCAGAGTTTCTGGCCCAGTAAATTGAGCAAAAACAAAAGGAAGCAGGATTTGTGCCCAGGTTGTTCCCAATAAATCAACTATGTTTTCAAAGCGAGCATTATAGCAGAAGAGCCACATCATGAACCCATCAGCTGCTGTCAGCAAGGCCGTCAGAGACAGAGGAGCTCAGGTCCTTCAGTAGCCATCAGACTGCTATAGTCAAAGAGCACTCTGTGGTCCTGTTCCCTCCAAAAGGCAGATGTGATGCCAATTTAATCCACAACTCCATTCCCTGTGTACTGCATCCTCTGCGAAGAATGGGCCCAGGAAACGTGAACAAGACCTGGTCAGCAGTAACAAAAAGCATAAATGGGAGCCACAGGGGAGGACACATTTTCACTTCTGTGGATATCCAGCGTGACAAGAAGTGGGCAGGTAGTTGACATGAATTCCACTGCAGATGTTATCAGTAGTAGCTTACACTTTGAGGGAATGAGCCTCTGTTTAGTTTGCTGTTTGTTGACTCATTGGTTCAAATAGGAGCTAGGAAGAGTCACATGATTACTGAGTTAGTATTGTGGCAGGGATTTGCTGGGGGGAGCCAGCAGGAAGAGAAGGTAGGGTTGGGGGAGATCTGAATATCATCACACTATATTCTATGAAAATCATAAAAATTTCAATAAAACATTTTAAATAAGTAATCGAAATGAGGGCATATCCAACTCACAGTGGAATTCAGGACAGGTTCCAGTCCTAGTTCCTGGTCCCAGTGAACATGGGTGTGGGGAAGAGATCAGCTGCTGACTGAAGGGATTTGAGACAGCTAAGAGGGAACAAATGCTTCAAGAACTGGCTGGCCATAGGAAACATGTTTTCATTTTCTATTTTTTGAAAGCATTGAATTGGACTTTATTTTTCTGCAGTTCTGACGATTGTGCCTTGGGCTTCATGCATGCCCTTTGAATTCTGGACCATGAGCTCAGTTTACATTGCATTTGACAGAGCCTCACTAAGTTCCATAGGCTAGTCTGGAACTCACACTGTAGCCACGGCAGGCCTTCAGTTTACCATCTTCTTGACTCAGTCTCCAAAGCAGCTACACCTACAGGCCTGCATTAGCAGACCAACTGATATATAAAGACGCAGAAATACATACTTATAGGTCACCATGTGATATTTCAGTATGATGAATTATTTACATGCAGTAAATTATTATATATCCAAATGCGATTAGATACGTTATCACTTTAAATATTTATTATACCTATCAATTTTCAGAAGCCTTTCTTCTAGTTTTTTGAAATATTTGGAACATTATCATTATCTGTAGTCATTCTACTGTGCAACAGCAACCTGGCTTCTCTTCCTTATCTACTGTAACTTATAATCCCACCCAAACAGTGCAAGTCAAGCTAACCCCCAAACTCCAAACTAGAAGTTTAGAGTGGAGAATAAACAACAAACTTGCCTTGCAACCTGAAGCTGTGACAAGGTCACCGGCCTGATAAGCTTTAAAGTAAACAGGAAGTAAAACAAAGGATCCAACCATACAGGGTCCTTGTTGAGAAACAGACAAACTTAAAAGCAGAAGGAAAGATAAGGCTTAAATAACATGCAAGATTGTTCCTTCCTTATTACTCAGCCTGTGAGGAAAGGAAGAAAGAAACTTGTTTTAGATTGGAAAAACTCTTTCCCGTGCTCAACAAGTGCATCTTCCTTTCTGGGATGACACCCAAATTTGCAGTGTTATGAATAAGCTCTGCGTCTGTCACTACTCTGAGACTCAGGTGATCTTATGAAGTAAGTAAGGATCCACATTTCACATAAGTACCCGGATGGGATGTGCATTGGCACCATCCACAGTACAAGGGGTGGTCTGAAAGAACCCTGGCCCCAGTGCAGTGTCTGGAGAGCTGACACTTCTGTCAGTGGTTTTGGTGAGCGTGAATAGTTTCCACGTAAGGCCTTGCAGTCCACAGCGCTCTATGAGGAGGAGTGTCCAGAAGCTGCTCTGTCAGGATTGCAAGCTTCTACTCAGGTCCAAAGAGGAGGTGCATTTTCTGGACAGGAATCCAGGTCATGCCCCAGCTTTGTCCTCTAGGTCTGTGGTTCTGAAACTTCTATCCAGGTGAGATTACCTCCAGTTTACCAAATGAGAGAATGAAAACCCATAGAATTTAATTTTTTGGTATAATTTAATTATTTTAATCTTTACTTGTATGAAGGGTTTTTGCATGCATGTATGTAAAATGGACCACATGTGCGTAACTTCCACAGAGGCCAGAAAAGGGTGTTTGATCCCCTGGAACTGGAGTTACAGATGGTTGTCAGGCTCCACGTAGGTGCTGGGAACCTAACCCAAGTCCTTTGCAAGAACAGCCAATGCTCTCATCCGCTGAGCCATCTCTCCAGCTCCAAAAATCCAAATAATTTAAAGAACTCACAGCAGGACATACACCCAATAAATGGGAGAGCCAATGCTCAATTTTGACCATAAGTACAAACCTCATTTTTTTTTCATTTGAGAGAAAGTCTCATGTATTCCAGGCTGGCTAGGCTCAAACTTGCTATGTAGCCAAAGATGCCCTGAAATTCTTTTCATCCCACCTCTACCTGCTAAGTGCAAGGGTATCAGTGTACCTACCCCCATGCCCTGCTTATGCAGTGCTCAGATGGAAACCAAGTCTTTTTTTGTCTTTATTTTTTGAGTACTTTGTATATTCTGGATATCAATCCTCTCTCAGATGAGTACTTAGTAAAGTTTCTCCCATTCAGCGGATTTCCTCTCCACTTCCTTGGTTGTTTCTTTTGCTGTACAAAATCTCTTGTAGCTTAATGAGGTCCTACTTATTGATCATTGACCTTAATGCCTGAGCAACTGATGTCCAATTTAGACAGTCCTTTCCTCCACCCATATCTTGTTAGGTTTCTTCTAATAATTTGAGTCTCAGGTTTTATACTGAGGCTTTTGATCCATCTGGTGTTGACTTTTGTGCAGGGAGATAGCTAATGGTCCAATCTCATTCTCAACAGGTAGAGATCCAGTTCTGACACCACCATTTGTGGAAGGGGCTGTCTTTCCTCCATTGTGTGTTATTGTATCATTGTCAAATACCAGGTGGCTAAAATTGTTTGTACTCATGTTTGGATCTTCTATTACATTCCATTCATCTACATGTCCATTTTGTCCCAGTACCATGCTGTTTTTATGACTATAGCTTGGTAATATAATCCAAGATTTGGTATGGTGATTCCCTCCCAGCATTGTTCTTTTCGCCCAAGATTTTGTTGGCTATCCAGGTTATTTTGTGATTTCATATGAATTTTAAGATGATTTTTTTTCTAGCTCTGTGAAGAATGTTGTGGGTATTTTGATTGACATTATATTGAAGCTATAGGTTGCTTTTAGTAAAATGGTCATTTTCAAAATATTAATTCTACAAGTTAACGACACGGTATATCTTTCCCTCTCCTCCTATCCTCATCTATCTCTGTCTTTAAATATTTAATTTTTTTGTTGTAGAGATCTTTGATATCTTTGGTTAGGTTTATTCCTAAATATTTTTGGATGTTTTTGTGAATGGGAAGATTTCCTTGAGTGCTTTTTCTGGTTGCTTGCTATTGGTATGTAGAATAGCTACTGTATTAACCAGTTCTAACAGTTTCGGGTAAAATTTTTTGCATCTCTTATATACAATATCATAACATCTGCTAATAGTGATAATTTGACCTTTTCTGAGAATAAGAGATTGCAGAGTGTATGCCCCTGGATCAGAATCCTGTATTAAACTTCACCTATGGCTCAGGGACCATTGTGGAAGAGGAGGTAGAAAGATTATAAGAGCCAGGGTTGATCTGTGAAGATAGAGTAATAGAGGTTTTCAGGATGCTGGAATTTTGTACATGTGAACTTGCAGCAATGGTGGCCAACTCAATCAGATAAGGGCCCAGCATGGAGCAAGATAAATGGGCAGTGGGCCAGCCCTAGTCTGGAAACTGACGGACACTGATCACTATTAGGTAAGGGAGAATATGTCTAACTTATGATCTTTAGATAAGCTGACTAGACTCCAGTGGATGAACTTGCACTGAAAGGACACCTGAGTAAGATTGCTTGACTGGATAGGACTTAGCATGCATGGCAGAGTACATGAGGTCTAACAGGGGAGTGCAGCCATGGATGAGGGGAGGGGACTAAAGTCGATTAAGAACAGTTATATGAAATGTAAAAAAGCTCAATGATTTTTTTCAAAGTCCTTCCCTGAGGAGATGTAAACAGCATCCACCACTTCTCCCAAAATCCCAACAAACCAAGGTAAATTCCTTTCAAGTTCACTCTGGAGAACCTATGAATTTCTTGCACTCAATTACAAAGCAATGGATGAACAATTACTTACAAGAGTATGGATGCACCCCCTCCTCAGGCCACACCTGAAAATCTTCAGTTATCACTCCATCGTAGATAACAACTTCCCCCATACACACAGGAATGGACCTTTTTCCCTTAGTCTTCCTTAGCTGGAGCAGAAAGCTGACCACTCACATCTTCAAAGACAGGAAGCAAGGAGGGAGAACTGGGATGAGGCTCTGATCTCTCTAAGCCCACCCCCAGTTACGTGCTTCCTTCAGCATGGCCATGCCCCCTAGAGGTTCCATGACCTCCACAAACAGCACAAAAACCTTCCACATGTTCAAAAACTTGGAGCTTATGGGGGACACTCTCATTTAAACCACCACAAAAGGTCCTAAGGTCATTGGAGTTGTTGAACCAGGCCTATCTTCTTTCTCTCTTGCCTCCTGTTCATGATGTGCTCAGCTGGCTCTGGTAACAAAGCTGCTATATAAAAAGCCAAACTGAGGAAACCCAAAGAACTTGAGGTGAGGAGATGATCTTAGACGAGGCCCTCCTGAAATTCCCATCAAATAGTGCCCTGGGTGAGGCCTGTGCCAGTAATGCAGTAATGGAGGACAAGGCAGATGGACTTCTTGTTGATGTCACAGAAGACCAACTGAAGGGAGACAAGATGGATGTCCAACACATCAACCTTTCCCTTTAAACACTGAAAATTGTCTTTGCCAAAGACTGACTATAACTTCAAGATCTTTATTATCTCAGGTGTGGCTCATCAGCAAGAGGGAGACTATGTTAAATTGGCCCATTGTGATGTGAACATATTTAAACCCTTCATAATTATGTTGTAAAGCTAGTTCAATGTAGGTTGCCTGCTGTTCCTCATCCAGGGGACGATGTGAACCATGTACTTTGAAGGATAAGCAGCTTCCACAAAAACTGTACAGTTGGAGGCGACTATCAGTGGAACCTGCCTAGTTTCATTATCTGATGGAGGAATGGCTGGATTTCATCCATTAAGCTGACCTAGATGGGTCCTTAGGGAGCATGGAGACTCCAGTGTGCCTGTGTGGAATGAGCTGAACATCACTGGTGGCTCTTGGATGTCTGTGCACATGGACTGAGGTGCCGAATCAGACAAGAAGTGATAGAAAGAGTTTCACAAGCCAGTGGCTGCAAGATTTCCATTTCAAAACTATGCGTCTTGGGACATCGACTGACCTGTGGCAGATTTGGCATAGAGTACAACGAAGACTCCCAGGTGAAGACTCCCAGGTGCTTTCATCCATTTCTGCCACAATTAAGAATCTCCTTGGAACAAAGGATCGTGGTTTCTGTGTCCTTGGCACACTGAGACAAAAGTGAAAATCTCAGATACCTAATGGTGAATGGAATTCCAGTTCCTGAGGAAGATTTCTGTATTAGTTACTTTTCTGTGGCTGGGATAAGATGCCATGGTAAAGGCAACTCATAGAAAGCAGGGTTTATATGACTTCTGGTTCTAAAGGGAGTCAGCCAGAGCTTAAAGCTGAAACCTCATGTCTTTACAGCTTCAAGGACCCACAGGAAGCAGGAAGGGTAATGGGAGTGAGAGAAAGATGAACTTCCAAAGCCCACCCCCAGTAACGTGCTTCCTCCAACAAGGCCAGGTCTCCTACAGGCTCCTCCACCTTCCCCAAACAGCGCCACCAGCTGACCAAGTCTTCAAATAGCTGAGCCTAAGGGGCCACTTTTCCTTTAAACCTCCGCAATTTCTAGTTAAAGAAGAATGCAGAAAGAGTTTCCATGTTAAAACTTCCACCAGAATTAGTATTTTACAGTCTAGACTACAAGAGGATTTCAGTCACAGTTTTTTTTCCTGTTTTCCTTTCTGTCTGATTTATAACTAAAGTTGTCATATTCTGATAGCCCTGGTAAAACATCAGTCTAATAAACAGAAATATATATGGTTTATAAACCCAACCTACACAACATCCTGATGTTACATAATTCTAAACCAGTTCCTTTAAAATATTTTCACTATCTCTGAAACTTCGTTGATAACTGTATGTTGGATAACACTGGGCTCCTTCACCAAACAGCCTATTCCAGTGTTTCAGCTCAATAACTACATCTTGGGAATCAAAGTATAAAACCAAATTTAGCTGTGTGTAGCTGTGCCAAAGGATCATGTTTTGTGTGTTATATGCACCTGTAATGTGCACTGCATTTAGTGTAAAAAGAAAGCCCAAAATGTAAACAAGACAACCAATAACTCAAGTGCCATACAAGTACAATGCCCCAGAGACTCTGAACGTGGTGATGCTGAGGAAATGGCTGAGTGGCTTAAAAGCACTTGCTGTGCAAACACGAAGACCAGAATTTAGATTCCTAGAACCATGTAAAAAGCTGGGCGTGGATGCACATGCCTATAACCCCAGCATTGCAGAGCAGAGGTAGACAGATCACTTCTGTTTCATTGAAAAACCATGTCTTAGGGGAGTAAGGCAGAGCGTGGTAGATGGAGACACTCAGCCTTCTCCTCTGGCCTTGACAGATGCACAAAGGGATAAACACACCTCTATACTCATTCAAACAGTGGGGGAAAGAAGAGATAAAGATAAAACTAGCATGTGTTGAACTGATTTTAGACACACTGTGATATGCACTTTCCTCTGCATTTTATCAGGGGAGTGTCAAAGTGATTTGTAAAAGTCTTGACCATGATCATTTATTAAATAAATTTTCACGAGCTTCTATTGAATAGTCTCTGACCTAAGTGATACACACTCTTGGAATACAGATGACATATTTTAGATGAATAAAAGAAAATGTAAAAATAAACCTCGGAACATATTACACCAAGATGTGGCATGGTTTACTCATAGGCAGGTCATAGATCTATATAAAGAAAGTAGTAGGCAAGTCACTATTGAGAATGCCACTGGATGGCATTTAGAGCTGCATTCTACCGAATCTTCATAAGAATGAGTAAGAAGAGAGCCATTCTCTGTCACAGCAGTGCAAACCACGACATTCCATACCCATTAATCAGAAGGTTGAGCCAGTGTGCACCTAAGAGGTCAAGCAGAAAACTTTTTCTGAGGTTGCATGGAAAGTCAAAGGTTAAATAAGAAATGTAGTTCAGCTCTCCTTAGCTACAACCTAATTTTATACCTTTCAAAATGCATTACCAACTTCACGTTCTCCTGGGAGGCGTGAGGTTATTTCTATCTTGAATTCATGTTTCTAGAATTCAGTTCTGCTAGAATTCTATAACCAGTACGTAAAAGTAGGACACAGTCTGCAAAAACAAGGAATAGCTCATGTTCCAATGAGCTTATAACCTAAAGGCACAAATAATGTGAAAATTTAAACAGCTATGTAGTAGTAAAGGGTAGAAATGTAGTCATTATTTTTAGAATGAGAACAAAATTTCCCAGGAGAGAAAAAGATTAGCAAATACTAACCAGAGACTCATGTCTAAAGGGTAGTGTTTACAGGATGAGGGGAGTTATTTGAGATGTGAGATGTTTATGAAGTACAGAAGGAATCCTCCACATTCCTTGTCCTGGGACACTATTCCCAGGGAGATGTAAACAAGTGTCTGCTCACCCCAGAAAGAAAGCCACGGAAACTGGCGACAGAGGCAGAACAATGACATCACCAAAGTCCACCTAGTGAGCCACTGAGTTTAATGGGGTTTCTTAACAGAGCATGGGTGACTCAATGACTCGAATCCCCTTTGTCGTAGGGAACATGCCCCAGCACAGGCATTGACTTCCTAAAGCTGGAAACTTGGTGCTTTCTACAAGGTTTGTGCTCAGCTCTGCAGGTGAGAGTTCCTCCTGTTAGCTGTCCTCATCACTGCTACAACCTTGAGGAGGGAGAGACCTTGTGCATCTGCAAAGTTTCATGGACCTGCTAAGAATTCTGAGCTGTTTACTTCCTGCATATTAACCAGGTTCCCTTTAGAACACACTGAGTCCTAATGAGATTTCCTCCTGGTTTCAATTGAACAAATTTTTATACAGCCAGCCATGCTGACTGGTGTGCATTTGCTGAGAGCAGGCTACTTAATATTAAATGCCCTCAGAATTTAACCACGTCATCATGACTGGTATGAATCACAGTGAGAAAAGTGATACATGTTAATATTTATGTCATGCCTGCCCAGATGTTTCCATTATGTTTTAGTTTTAAGATTTATTCACCCTCATTTTTGTTCACTTTAATTTTATATTAGTCCAAAATATGTATATATACATTTCACACATATGCCAAAATTACAAAGTCTGAAAATAGACTATAGGTTAACTCCAGAACATGTTTAGGGATTCACATTTTAAAAGTAAAGTTGCATGCAGGTAAAAAGAAATATAATTTTATATTCCTAAATTACATAGCTTCAAATCTTTCTATATAAGTCAAGATGGGTAACTTGTTACCACACTGACTGATACTATAATAGATACAGCTTGAAGTTTATGTCACTTTCATTTTTTTTTAACTTGACCTGTTCTTAAACATTGTGATTTAGGTAAGGAAAATTGTAAGTCTGTCCTGAGGAGATGAGATTCCCCTGTGGTCACTGCCATCCGAGTTGAGAAAAGCTGGGTCTTGAGTGGCTCGTCCCTCTCCCTGTCCAGAGCACGCACCCTGACACTTCATACAGTCCATACAGGTGGTGGTCTGAGTCACCTTCATCATCCACAACTGCTTTGCTGTTCCTTTTCAACATTCTGGTGTAATCTCTTTTTATTAAATTTTTGAGAGTTTCATACAGCCTATTCCAATCCTATTTAGACCCCCATCCCTAACCTCATCCATCTTATAAACACCCCTTCTGGATGTATGTATTCCATCATGTATATTAATGCCCATCCGGTCCAGTTTGTTTCCCAAAATGACCTAATGTATGGCTCCATCCACTGGTGCTTGGTAAACCTATCTAGCATCACAGCCTTAAAGAAAACCAGCAGCCAGACAGGTAGATTTCAGGGTAGATTGTCTCCTGGGCTGCTGGAAAAGGGTCGCAACTCTGAACCCTTTTGTAGGGGGTGGCCATCAGGGTGCGGCTGCCCTTCGCCTTTGCAGCCGGTGACCAGAGGGGCAGGTTTGGATTTGGTGCCTCTGTGGTTGTGTGCCGGCCGGCTTCTGAGCACAGGAACATGGAAGTCGCTCAACCTAAGAAAGGCAAATCCCCCCCCCCCTAGCCAACAGGCATTGGTGAGAGAGTATCCAAGTGGACTTTTTTGGAGAACCTTCAGAACAGGAAGGAAGAGTGACTTAGGCTTCCAATATTCCAATATATAACAAAATTGAAAACCAAAAACCTAGACAAGTCAATATCTCCATAAACAGGAGGAGGAAATAAAAAAAAAAAAGCATTGAAAGGCAAGCCAAACCCTAAACTCCACTACATATTGAAAAGAATTTGTGATTTGATCACAAAAGGGAAACCCACTGCCAAGGACCGATGGAGGGACAACAGGGAAAGCACAGGATAATCCGCACCAGTCTACCAAACTGGAGGAGATAGCTACAATGGGGTCCCCTTGGAGGAGCTCAAGGAGAACAGATCTTAGAGGAATAATTGCAGACTTATGAAGAGAATTAAAGAAATAAAGAAGATTCAGAGAACTAAAGAGAGAGAATGAAAAACTCAAAAGGACCTAGAGGATACAATGACAAACTTCTCAAGAACTAAAGGAAACAGATTGACCAACTCCAGAAAGAACTAGAGGCGAGAAAAAAACAAACCAAAAGGAAGTAGAAAACTGACTAGGAAGGCAACCAATGAAGTAAGGAACCCAAGAGAGATTGAGAAGTCTCAAGGATTGGAAATACTAAAGAAACAGGATGAAATGCAAAAGGAATTAGAACACTTCCAATCACGAAGAAAGGAAAGGAAAAAGCCTCAGAAGTAGAATGGGAGAAGCAGAACAAAATACAGATCTGGAATAACATGAGTCAACTAAAAAAGCTCAATAAAGATTATGAAAATTTAAATAAACACACAAAAGTGGACAACCAGAAATATGGACACTATGAAAAGATCAAACCTCTGCCATCCTAGGAATGGAGAGGAGAAGAATTTTTAAGAGAATAGTATTGATCAAGATCTTCACAGAATAATAGATGAAATTTCCCCAAACTAAAATAGACAAACCCATACAATACGAGCACATAGGACTCCAAATAGACAAGATCAGAAAAGAAGCTCCCCACGCCATATACATAGTTAAAATGCTAGACACCAAACAAAGACAAATTATGAAGGCTACAAAAGAAAACACAGTCACATACAAAGGGAAACCCACCAGAATTACAACTCACTTCTCAGCACAAACATGAAAGCAAGAAGAACATGCAGAAAGCATTCCCAGTGTTAAAGGACTATGGATGCCAACCCAGAATACTTACCCAGCAAAAACGTCGACTATAGTTGAAGGAGAGAGAAAAATCTCCATGATATAACAAGATGATAGATACATGTCTGGAAAACCAGCTCTTCATAAATACTTGAAGCAATTTAAGGGCAGAAGAGAGGAGCAACAATCATCAAACACCTAGGAAAAGAAACTAATAAAAACATAACCATAGGGTATCAGAGGCTAGGAGTCCAAATGGATAATAAGTGAATAGGAAATGACATCCGTCTTTCAATTATAACTTTAAATATCAATGGGCTAAATTCCCAATCAAAAGGCATAGACTGGGAGAATGGTTAGGAAACAAAACTCATTCTATATGCTGTCTGCAAGAAACCCATCTCAATTTCAAGGATAGGTACCAACTTAAGGTGAAGGATGAAAAGAAAGTATTCCAAGCATATTACCAAAAGAAAGTGGGTGTGCTATTCTAATATCAGAACAAAATAGAGTTCAAAGCAAAAGAAATCAAAAGAGACAAAGGGGCCATTACATCTTTATTAAAGGAACAATTCAATGAAGATCTCACAATCATGAAATATATACACACACCAAACGCCAGTGCAACAAACTTTATAAAGACATTCTTCAGGAATCTCAAGGCACAGATTAACCCCAGCACACTAAGTAGAGGCTTCAATACCCCATTAAGTCCCTTAGACAGATCAACAGAAAAGGATTAACAGAGAGACATCTGAATAATGATACACATATACACCAAATGGACCTCACAGACACTATTGAATATTCCACCAAAACACCAGAGAATACACTTCTACTCAGCCCTCATGGAACATTCTCCAAAATAGACCAATACTGGGACACAGGAAAAAAACAAATACAAAGGATTGAAATATCATGCTTTCTTCAGACCACGTGCAATAAAACTCACAATCAACACCAGGATAAACCCTACAACCTACAAGAACACATGGAGACTCACAACACACTCTTGAATAATGAATGCGTCAAGGAGAAATAAAGAAAGAAATAAAAACATTCTCTTGACTACTGATACATGCAATTACAATGCACAGCAAACACAAAACCTATGGGACACTTTAATATAAGCAGTCCTAAGAGGGAAGTTTATAGCTTCTAAGTCCCTACATTAAAAAAACAGAAAGAGCACAAGTGAATGACTAACACTGCAGCTAAAATACTTGAGAGACAACAATAATGAACCCTAAATGCAGCAGACAAGAAGAAATAACAAAAATCAGAGCAGAGATCAATGAAATAGAACAAAGAAAAACCACTACAAAAAATCAATGAATCCAACTTTGGTTCTTTGAGAGAATAAACAAGATAGACAGACCTCTAGCCCAGTTAACAAAAGAAAGAAGGAACATCTCCACAATCATAGAATCTGTGGTGAAAGGGGAAATATCACAAGAGCATGAAAAGATCCAGACAATCATAGGAATACTTCAAAACCTTACTCTACTAAGGGAAAACCTAGAGGAATGAATGAATACCTGAAATCCTGGGAATCACCAAAGCTCAACCAAGAAGAGACAACAGCCTAAATAGACCAATAATACTGAAGAAATTGAAGATGTAATAAGTAGCTTCCCAATAAAAAATGCCCAGCCCAGATGGTTTCATGGCGAAATTCTATAAATATTTTTAAAAGACTTACAACCATTACTACCTCAAGTTGTTTAGAAGGATAGAATGGAGGGTTGCTCCCAGATCCTTCTATGAAGTGAGCATCACGCTATTACCAAAACCAGGTAAGATACAACCAAGAAGGAGAACTATAGACCCATCCCCAATGAATACAGATGCCAAAATTCTAAACAGGATACTGGCAATCCATAAGACCACACATCAAGAAGATCATTCAAAAAAATAAAATAAATAAAAATAAAAGATCATCCATCCTCATGACCAAGTTGGATTCATACCAGAGATGTAGGGATGGTTCAACAATGAAATCAATAAATATCATCAAACATATAAATGGACTGAAAGACAAAACACCACATACAATTGACGTGAGAGAAAGCCTTTGACAAAATCCAGCATCCTTTATGTTTAAAGTCCTAGAGGGATTTGGACTGGAGGGATCATTCTCAATGTAATCAAAGCCATATACAGGAAACCCACAGCCAATATCATCCTAAATGGGGAAATGACAGAAGCACTTCCCTTAAAGGTAGGAACTCGGCAAGGCTGCCCCCTGTCCCCACTCCTTTTCAATATAGTGCTTGAAACCCTTATCTAGGGCATAAGGCAAGAAAAGGAAATTAAAGGAGTGTCTAATTGGAAAAGAGGAAGTCAAGCTATCCCTATTTGCTGATGATATGATTGTCTACCTAAGGGATGCTAAGAACTCCACCAGGAAACCTTCTAGAAACATTAAGAGCTTCAGTAAAGTGGCAGGATACAAAATAAATCTAGAAAAAATAAGTCATTTCTTTACACCAACAAACACGCAACGAAGAATGAAATAACTACAAGGAGACCTTTCCACTCACAATTGCCTCAAAAACAAAATAAAATACCTAGGAAACAAACCTAACAAAGACACAAGGATCTCTACAACAAAAAATTTAAACCCCTGAAGAAGGAAATTGAGGAAGACATCAGAAGATGGACAAAACCTCCCATGCTCATGGATTGGAAAAAATAATATAAATAAAAATGTCCATTCTACCCAAAACTCGTGTACAGTTTAATGCAATCCCAATCAAAATCCTAAGAGCTTCTTCACAGGCTTGGAAAAAAAAAATTCTCAATTTCATTTGGGAAAACAAAAGACCGATAGCAAAGCAACCCTGAGTGAAAAGACCAACACAGGGGGGGGGATCGCCTCTACCGATTCAAACTATATACAGGCGATAGTCATAAAAACAGCTTGGTACTGGCACAAAAACAGACCAGTTGACCAATGGAATAAAACTGAAGATCCAAAACCTGAGCACATACAATTTCAGCCACCTCATATTTGACAAGGGGGCCAAGAAGACACAATGGGGAAAGACAGCATCTTCAGTAAGTGGTGTTGGCAAAACGGATCACCACCTGTAGAAGAATGAAATTAAACCCTACCTCTCGCCCTGTACAAAGTCAATTCCAGATGGATCAAAGACCTCAACGTGAAACCCCAAACTCTGGAGGGATAGAAGAGAAACTTGGCACAGACTGCAAAGACATAGGCCTAGGAAAAGACCCTAAATCAGAGAGCAGCTGACAAAGAATAAGATGACAATTGACAATTGACGCTTATTAAACTCAAAAGCTTATGTTACATCAAAGAAACAATAAAGGAAATGAAGAGAAAACCACAGAGTGGGAGGAAACTTCAAAAACAAAGAAAAAAAAAAGAAAAGCTACCAAAAAACAAAGAAGAAAGAAAACAAATGAATCACTCAAAAGATGGAGCAAAGAACTGAATAGAGACTTCACAGAGGAGAATTAGAGAGGGCGCGAGAAACATCTTAAAATGTTCAACATCCTAATAATTAGGGAAATGCAAATTAAGACACTCTAAGATATCATCTGACTCCGATAAGACTGGCCAGGATCAAGAAGAACAAATGATATCAAGTGCTGGAAAGGTTGTGGGGAAAGGGGAACACTCATCCATTGCTGTGGGAATGTAAACTGTATAGCCACTATGGAAGCAGTGTGGGAGATCATGGAAGACTCAAAATGAGCTTGCCATTTGATACCAGTCATACCACTCCTGGGTATATCCCACAAGACTCATCTTCCTGTCAGAAATACATGCACAGCTATATTTATTGCAGCTCTGTTCAATAGCAAAAGCTGGAACCACCAAATGCCCCTCAACTGATGAGAGTGGATAGAGAAAATGTGGTACATGTACACAATGGAGTTCTATGCAGCAGTAAAGAAAGACAACATCATGAATTCACAGGTACATGGATGGAGCTAGAAGACATTATATTAAGTGAAGTAATAACAGTCCCAGAAAAACAAACAACATGGTAATCCCTCATATGTGGATGCTAGTCAATAACCCAGTTATAAATATTCTTGTGGATGGGAGGGATGCATATTAAAAGAACACACAGAAAAACTGCATCAGAAAACTGACGGAAATGGTGAATCGAGAGGGGCAGGAGAGGGATACGGGTGTATATTCGATTAATGCATATCTAATTGACATGAGTTCAACAAGTATCCAATTTTGCCCAGACTCTGTCTACAGGTTACATGGTGTCTTAAGACTTAATAAAAGTAAATATGTGTATATTAAAAAACATTGTTTAAAGGTTCTGATAAAAAGGTAATGCACCTGAGTTAATTGGAAATATAATTGTTGTCCACATTTGTTTTACTTAAAATCTGTATAACAATAACTTTGGGATTGGCCACATACAAATGTTCTCTATAATTTTCTGTTGTACGTATCACTTGTAGCATTCTCTTGTTACACAAGTAATAATAATTTTAAAAAAAAGTGTGCAGGGCTGGAGAGATAGCCTAGGGTTAAGAGCACCGATTCGCTCTTGCAGAGGACCGGGTTCGATCCCTAGCACCACCACATGAGCTAAGAACCATCTGAACTCCAGTTCCAGGGGAATCCGATAAGAGGTTCTGACCTCCATGGCATTGTACGACACGGGTGCACAAAACCTGCATGCATGCAGTACATCATACAACATAGAAAATAAATAAATAAAATTTAAAAAAATTAAGTTGCTTCCCAAGTTACACACATACAGTCACCCAAAACAGCATGGGTGAATATTTGATGGAAATCTGTACCTTGATTCCAGCCTATGGTTAGTGTATACAATACCTTTTTGAGACCCTGGTCAAAAAACAAAAACCTAAAATAAAAAAAGAGGGATAGGATACAGTATATATATTAAAACTTTTTGTCAAAAACCTGCAATTAAAATCTAAACTAACTATGGAGGAAAAGATTTTGTATGTTTCCACAGGTCAAAATTCACCCAACTTAATAATGCTGAGAGAAAAAAAGATACGACTTGCATTGTGTGGAGTGCACCGGAAGTGCCAGCAGAAAGGTTGGCCCTATCTGAACATTGAAAGGAAGAGAGCCTCCATTGCTACAGACATCAAAACCCCTCTGTGGATCCTACTTGTTCAACTATTTATAATGAGTCCTAACAAAACTTACCTTCTAGGTGCCACAAAGTTTAATATGAGAGACTTTCTTACCTCCCTTCATAGAACAAGGAAATATGAGGATGATGAGGCCATTCTCTTAACTGTAAATTGGAGCCAACTGTTTTATGGGTAATCTCTTATAAAACTGGTATAAACTGCCTTCTTTAACTAATAGACACAGGAACTGTGAAAAAGATTTTCTCTATTTAGAACCAAATATATATTAAAAGTCTCCTTAAGCTATGCACTTAAGCAAATATTTAATCAGGAGAGCTCTGATATCAGCCATGGATTATTTTACCAAGGAGATGTTGGCCAGGGGATCAAACCCCCCCCCAAAAGGGAAAGGCTTCTTGCTATAAACTGGATACCTGCAAGAAGAGAGTGATAAGGCCCTGCGTTGAAGACCTGATGTAAGCATGGGAAAATTATTGAGACTCACTTGCAAGTGTACAGTTGGTCTCTGGAAATACAGAGAGTTGTACCAAGGCCAATAAACCAATAAAGCAATATATAGTTTCCTTGAGTCAGCAAGACTCCTCCGTCAGCGCACAGTGCACTCACCTACCTGGAAATACTGTGCGCGACAAGTGGCAGCCAAGTGCTGTATATCCCAATTTAATTAGCTATTAGCTCTCTCTCTCTGGAGGAATAACCACAGCTGATGCTCGACCCAGCTTACATCCTCTACAGTAAGTTAGGAGATTTATTCATAAGCCCAGTAAGACCCTGTCACATTAAACAGAAAAAAAATGCTAATTCATGATATACATTAGCCAACCATACATAACTGGTCCGAACAAAGCAACCTACCATACACAATTAGTACTTTAATACCTATTATATCATAATTGATTGTGCTACATTATAGATAGATTGAAAGGTTATTTCCTGACAACTGTAACCCCAGAAAGGAACAGCCGGAATTGACCGACTCCAAACAAACAGCTCCAGAGAAAGTAGATTTGTTGGTTCTCGTCCACCAGTGACCCCTTTCTCTAGCCTAGGGAAAAATCCTGCCATGTAAGATGGGGGGGGACATAGGTTGTGGCTAGAATTAAGTGCTGTGATTGGGATGAATGGTGAAACTAGAGCAATATGGTCTGGACACTCATTTGATCAACTTGATTGAACATACAACCCCCCCCCAGCTGGATGGTCGGACCCATGGACTGTGCAGGTTTGGGCACAACTGCTTGCAAATTGGTTTTACATGAAGGATGCTTGTACTCATAAATTATTACTTATTGTTAAAAAAAGAAAAAAAAAGAAGCAATAAAAAAAAAGAAAACCAACTCTTCATCACCCAATAGTTTTTGGTTGACAATCGTTCCTCAACTAAGGTAAGGTTTTCTTACCCATTTCCCTACTTCTATGCTGGGGTTTTGTCTGGCTTGAGCTGATGTAGTAGCAACAGCTATCTGGAGAACACCATCTACAACTGCTACAAGTATTCCACTCCTCTTGTGCAGTGGTCTCCAAGCCATGGGTTTAAGATCAGTTTCCTATTCAGGGATATGCACTCCCCAGTCTCAGTCTCTACATTTTGGCCAGGTGTGGCTTTCTGGGTTAATTGCCATCTGTTGCAGGAGGAAGCTTCCCTGGTGAAAGTTGAGAGATGCAATTATATTCTTTCCACCTCTGTTCTGCTATGATCACTGACACTTAGGTATAGAGGTTCCATTGTAGATGTGTCACTTAGGGCTGGGCACCTCACAGACACATGTTCACTGCATTTGACCAGTTGTGGAACTCTGTAATAGTCTCCATCTATTGCAAAGTGAAGCTTCTTTGATGATTGGTGAGAGGTCCACTTGTCTGTAGATATAAGGATATATATATAGAATAGAATAAGAAATTACATTTGTCAGGGATGTCGCCATGGGGGTAAAGGGGTAGAAGGACCTCAAGAGTGGGGGATAGTAAGAGACAGGTGTTATTAAGGGAGAAATGGGGGGAAGTCTGGGATACTTTAACCAGGGAGAGAGTAGAGAGGGTTACACAGGGACCAGAGATGAGAGATAAATAATGATTAGGTGGCGTGACAAACCAGAGGGACATGTTCAAAAGCCCACTGAAAAATACACCTATAGTGTGTGTGTGTGTGTGTGCATGTGTGTGTGTGTGTGTGTGTGTGTGTATTCACACTTGTGAATATCCACAGTGCCAAGCACAGGGGAAAAAAATTCCTTCCTTAAAGTAGCTGGTCAGGGTAGTGCCTCCCAAAGTAACACAGGCTATTGCTACAGACCTTGATTACCTCCCACAACATAAAGAAAAGTCTCTATTTCTGAAGATAAGAGATACTTGAGACATAGGACTTGATTAATTTTCTAAATAAATGTCACAAAGTATAGCATGTCTGAGCTGGAGAGATGGCTCAGCAGTTAAGAGCACCGACTGCTCTTGCAGAGCACACCCACATGGTGGCTAAGAACCACATTTAAGCCGGGCGTGGTGGTGCATGCCTTTAATCCTAGCACTTGGGAGGCAGAGGTAGGCAGATCTCTGTGAGTTCAAGGCCAGCCTGGTTTACAGAGTGAGTTCCAGTCCAACTGGGGCTATAGGGAGACCCTGTCTAAAAAGAAAAGAGAAGTACAACATGTCAATCCCACCATAGAGTACTTCAAAGACTCTATGTGGAAAATCCACAAACACCACTTCTAGACAACCATTGAAATAATTTACACCATAGCAGTCTTTCCCTAGAATCTCAAATATATATCATATGCATTATATACAATATATACATGTGTATTAGTATATTTATAGATGCATTATTTATGCAAATACAATATCTATACATTAGGACTCTTTCACATGTTCAGAACACCTACAATTTGTTTTAGAATTCAATTTGTCAGACATTTTAGTTCTTTCTAGTTTGGTGTTATCATAAGCACAACAGCTGGCAACATCCATATATCAATCTTGCCTCTCCCTGCTTCAGTAACTAAGAATAGAGCTGCTATCGCCTAGTAAGAATACATTTAACTGCCTTCCAGAGTCCTTTGTTCCCCACTAACAGCATATGCTAAATCACGTCGTTCCACCCTGTGCTAAAACACCATCGATATTTCATTTATTTTCCATTTGGGCCACGCCAATGATTGCATACTAAGTACTGTGGTAGTTTGACAATATTAGCACTTTTCACGTATTTCTTGGGTCATCACATTGTTTTTCCTCTAGAGCTTCCTTCTTTTATTTGATTGCTTGAATTTTTATCACATTATGAGTGTCCCTTGTCATATCTGTATTGAGGACATTCCCTCCTGACAAGTGGATTACTTTTTTTTTTTTCATTTTCTTACTGTGTGTTTACATGAAGCTTAATTCATCAATATATTTTTGTTGATGGTTAGTGCTTATATTTTCTGTCTAAAATATCTTTGTATAATATTCAAACATTTCACCTGAGCTTCCTTCACGTTTTAGATTTTAGCTTTGTTTTAAGGCCCATAATGCATTTCTCTATAACTGTTGCATATGGAGTGGCTTAGGAATTGACATTTCTGTTTCATATGTGGCCATAATAACATTAATAAGAAATATTATCTTCTCATTTCACTGCCCTAGTGTTTGTGTTGAACATCAGTTCAGTATATATGTGTGGATTCTTTTCAGACTCAAACTACTCAGTATTAAAAGTTGCTATTCTACATTTAAATCTTGAAAATACTGTATGACCTTTAACTATATCTATTTTTAAATGGCTTAGAATTACTGGATCCTTTATATTTCCACATAGATTTTAACGTGAGTTCAATTTTTATTTTACTTATTTTATTAATTATTATTTTTATTTTATGTGTACGCATGTATTGCCTGCATGTGTGTACGTCCACCCATGGTGTGCATTGACCATAGAGATCAGAGGAAGGGGCCAGATCCCCAGAAGTGGAGTTAACTCTTGTTAGCTACCACGTGGGTGCTGGGATCCAAACTCAAGTCCTCAGCAAAAGCACCCAGTGTTCTTAATCAATAAGCCACCACTCCAGCCCCTCAATGTTCAATTTTTCAGAAATACTTTCAAGTATGTTATGATCACAGAATTAATAGATTGAGGAAACAAATAATACATAATGCATTTATGGTATTTGTAAATTCTCTCAGCTGTGTTTTGTAAGATAATTTGGCTCAGGAAAATCCGGATTCTATCTCCCTGAACCAGCAGTATGCAGTCTAGAGGGAGACAGTCTGAAAGGTCATGGTAAAACCTTTCAGCTTGGTTCCTGTTTATACGTATGTGATACAACTCCTGTCTTCTGGAAAACTCTAAATAAGGATTTAGTGGTCTGGGAAACCAGAGAGCCTGCTCTGATTGTAGTGACAATTACAAAAACAGAGGGGGAAGGAATATACCTCCTCTCCCCAGGATGCAGTTTTTCCCTACAGTTAAATAAAAGCATTGGTAGATAAAGGCTTCAGTGCCACCTCTGGCCTTCTGTATCAGGAACTGTTGGCCAGGAAGGCTTTAAAATCCCCTAAAACAAAGGTCATTTGCCTATGACTTTGGCTTCACATGAAGAATGGATAGTGGGACTGGAGAGATAGCCTAGCAGTTAAGAGCACTGACTGCTCTTGCAGAGGACCTTGGTTCGATCCCCAGCACCCACATGGTGGCTAAGAACCCTCTGTGACTCCAATTCCAGGAGATCTCCAGTTCCAGGGGAATCCAAGACCCTCTTCTGACCTCCGCGGCATTGCACGACATGGGTGCACAAACCTACATGCAGACAGTACATTCATATGCATACAAAAATAAATAAAATTTAAAAAAAGATTGGATAGTAAGACCCTACTGCTGAAGATATGATGTGATAAGACCATGATAAAAAATTATTGAGACCCTGCACTGCAAATCAACCCCTGACCTTCATGGTGTCAGAAAGCACTATGCAAACCACTGGAAAGAACCCGTCTCTGAAGCTTTACTACAGACTTCTTGTGCTACACTTCTACATGCCAAAGAAGATGTAGTGCAATAGTGGCAGCCTGATAAATGTACACCCAGAAAGAAAAAAAAACCCAATCCGATCTATGGTCTGCTCCCTAGCAGGATATGATGCTGACACTGTAGCCTTGGCGCCTCCTAATGTCAGGGGACTCTATTGACCACATTAGAAAGCTATTGGCATCCCTTTGTCAAAGAGTTATAATGCCCCAACCAAGACATCATCCAAGCATATGTGTCTGTGCCCATAGAATAAACTTTTATAATCTTTAATATTTGTTGCTATTTGTGCTTTAGTACTAGAATTAAAAGGAGACTGCTAAACAACCCACTAGTCCATTGCAAACAGAACTTGGACAGTCGCAAGAGTTTGACGTGTCACCTCAGAGAAAAAAATGGATCCTCTAACTGTCACTCTCTCTCCCTCTCCCCCTCAAAGCCCAGGGACTTTCATGGAAGAGGTTGGTGCATCAGAGTGTAAAGGCCAAGGAAGGGGGGGGTGAATTGTGAGGTCCCAGCAAAATGGACTGGACTTTTTTCTTACTTGATGAACATGTTTGTGTAAGCAAACCTCTTCAACTGGACTTGGGGACCCTGGGTTGTACAAAAACTGGACTCAGATGTTACCTTATTGGGTTTGTATGGACACTCCTTATATTTATTGCCTATGCGTACTACTTATTGGTCAAATAAAAAATTAAGAAAGCAAAAAATAATGAAAGAAAAAGAACTTACATGCATTCTGTCAAAGGTACCCATCCCAAGGTATTCCAGCTATTTTAGATCAAACTATAAGTAGAAATGTTTTGTACTTAATTTACCTTTTTCACTGCTAATACCTAAATGTATAATTTTTCCTTTTTACTCTTGTACCCTCAGACTAAATAGAATTTAAATATTAAATAGAATGCCAGGATTATTTCAATAGTTTCTAATGTAGTTCTTAAAATGTAACCCATAAGTAATCCTGTAAACTTAGTGAATTTTACTCTTTATTGAAAATCTCATCATTTTTTACATTTTCCTTGAAGTAGAGCTATGGGTTCTTGAGCCATCACACATGGAAGTGAAGAGCTCACACATCATTGCTTTATTCTCAACTTTAAGCATAATCTATTTAGTTTTTATCGATAAATATAGTAGTTACACATTTTCCAAAGATGTATCTTATTACAGTTGCTATTGAATTCTAAGGTCTGAAATGGTTCATTTCCCTTGAAATTTCAAATAAGCAGGTTTTGAAAGCTTTTTTTATTGTTTAATCATTTTGTTAGTTGAAACCTGATTTCATTCTGCAACTCAGGCCTGCCTGGATCTATGTAGGCCAAACTGGCCTTGAACTCATGGCAATTCAACTGCTGTCTCCTGAGTACTGGGATTACAGGGAAAAGCCACCAAACCAATTTAGGTTCTAGCTAATTTTTAAGCAATATTTTGTTTATTCTTTGAGAATTGTATATATACATGCAGTCTATTCTAAGTAAGGTCTACTCTCCCTCCCCGAGTGGTAATCTGTTTCCAACAGTTCCAGCCTAGGGCTGGCTGCAGGCATCCATTTCCCATGTTCCACTCTGGGCCTTCTCTGATTGAGTCACCATGGTCCTCTGCTCTTCTCAAAGAGGAAGCTTAGCCCTTTGATTTTTATAATCTTTTGATTTCTTTAAATACCTCCTTTTATTGCCTCTTGCCAATTTAATGTACTCTGTTATATTTAGTAAGGCCTACAGAGTCAAATTCATGTCACCAATGTCCTTCACTGTGGGCCCATGCGCTGGAGCCTGGTTAACCATCCTTGAATAAAACCGTCTCTTCCCCGGCAGTCATCCATTGCCATAATTTCCTTAGGCTGGGTTGGGGCTTCTTACCCAGTTCTTCATGACTATGCTGGGATTTTCCCCCAGGATGAGCTTGCATGGGTCTTGTGCATGCTGTCACCATTGCTGTGAGCTCCTGTGAGTTACTGAGCTGTCTGTAAGACTTTCCTCGTGGTCGTCCACCACCTCTGGCTCTTCCACAATGATCTTTCACCCTTGGGAGGGATAAGCTTAATATAGCCATCCTGTTCAGGTACGAGCACTCTGCAGCCTCTCCTGTCCTCTGCATGCTGTCCAGTTGTGGGTTCCTCTATTAATCAGCATCTGTTGCATAAGGAAACATCTCTCATGAGATTTGTAAGATGCATAATCTATGCGTATAACAGCAAGTCTTTAGGAGCTAATTTAATACAAAACTGGTTAGCAGAAAACTAGTATTAGGTTCCTGCCTATGTCCTGAGACCCGTCTACCCTCAGGTTCCTAAGCCTGTTATCAATGTCAGCCATGGGCTTAATCCTACAAAGCAGACTTAAAATCCAATTAAAGAAGTGTTGGTTACTTCCATAATATTCGTGTCATATCACACTGGTGAACATATCTTGCCAGGCCAGTTGTTAATATAGCTCACTGGATTCACAGCTGGGTAAAAGTGATGAGGATTATTCTTTCTGGTAGCAGGCATGGCCCCTTCCAGCACTGTGAACACTAGCCATTGAAGATGAGGCTCTGAGCTCAATTCCTCCTTGTTTTTTTCTACAGCTCATAATCTGTAATATCTTTAGCAACAGAGTCTTGTTGTCCAGTTCTTGTGGGCAAACAAGAGCAGGGACAATGGCCAGTGTTATGGAAGGGCCTAAGGGCCTCCTGGATAACATCTTCTGGACAGGGAGTCCATTCCTAGCACTGAGATTGCTATTGTGTTCTGTTTTGTTTTCCCATTAGCCTGTGATGTCTAGAAAGGGCAGTGTCGCCATGTCATACAAAACTCAATTTAATCTCCCTTTGTGATGCATATGCGTATTCTAAGAAGCTTCTACACTGATAGATTTCCATATGCCTTTTCTAAAGGCATTAGCTCTATTTAGTCCTCCCCTAAGCCGTCTTCTGCTCTGCTCTCTCATTCCCACCCCATTTAACACTTCCTACTCTAATGTTCCTATTCCCTGCTTCATATCACTGAATTTAATTTAAACTCTAAATTTCTCCATTAACACTGCTTTTGATTCATATGCAACAAATTTTATCGTTATTTAATTTCATTGAGTTAAACTATTTTCTGATCACATTTATACCTTTTTCATTGCACAAAAATATTTAAAAGGAAGTTACTTTTTCAGTCTGTCCAAAGTTTTCATAATTTGAAGGTTTTTTGTTTATTCTCATTACTATAAGATAGCACGTAGACTACTATGTGAATTATTTTTAACTTTCTTGTGCATTGGGTGCTGTTCTGCTTTTGTCTGGAGCAGAGGTCTATAGATTTCAGCTAGGTAATTCAGTCCATAGTGTTATTCAAGATTAATATAGCCTTGCTCATTTCCCATTCATAGGATCATTTTTTCAGTAAATTCATGTCATTTCTGCCATTGATTTTGCTTCCTCCAATGTTACTAATGTTTATATTTTGTTTTGATTTCTATTTAGAATTGCGAATGAAGAAAGTTAAAATGCAGGAAAGCACACTTTTGATATATTTGATACCCAACTCTCCCAGAATTCCTGGTTAATTGTCAGATCGAAGTTCCTCTTTTGTTCCAGCTTCTCTTCAGGCTGCCGAAGTCCTCCTGGCAGCTCACATTGTGTCAGACAAAGCCGGAAGTGAATAGTCTCATCTGTTTGTTGTTGCTTTAATGTTTTTATCTCGCTTTTCTTTGTGAAGAGTTGGTGAAGAAATCTATATAGAGTTCCATTTAAATAACTTTGGCTCTTAGCACTTTGAAAATACTTCATTTTCTGCTGGTATAAATGATGTTGGAAGGGAAACTGGCCATAATCACTATTATTTTTGTATGCTCCTTTTCTAAGTGTATAAGATATTCTATGTATCATTGCTTTTTCAGCAAGTTCATTCCAGTGTGCTTTGTTTTGGTTTTATATTTTTCCTGCATGGTGATCACTGAGCTTCTTAGCCTGTAGATTTATTTGTTAAATCAGTGAGCTTCATATTGTTTCTGCTTCTGATATTTCATCCTTTACCCTTCTAGCGTCTGGCTTTCCTTTTTCACTGTCCTCCATTTTTTTTTTCCTCTAAGTTCTTGAACATCCTCAAAACAGTCACTCAAGTTCAGCCTCTGACTTCTGGCATGTGTGTTGCTGTTGTTGGGACTGAATTTGTCTCCTAGTTACATGTGTACCTCTCACTAGTTCATTTAGCCCCAACCTCTGGAGTTTTGCCTCAACAACATGCAGCCTGGTAGCCAATTAAACTCTCCATCCAGAGACATCAACCCATAATCTTTCGGTGTACAGACTCTTCTTTCTAATACTTGATTATCTGAATTTCAATTGCATCATCAGGTTGTCAGCCTGCTTTTGTATCAACCAAATGAAAGCACCGCACTCTGCCTGGCTTCCCTTTCTCAGCAGCAAAGGGAAACCAAGAATTCATCTCACTTGCTTCTCTTTCCTCAGACATCACTGTCCTAACTTGCTTGATGTCTGATGTCAGAAATTTCTTGTTGCATACATTCATTTTGGAACTCTGATGACTCCATCATGGCTACAAGAATGGTTGTTTAGGGGCTGGAGAGATGGCCTAGCAGTTTAGAGTGCTCTTGCAGCGACCCAGGTTTGATCCCCAGCACCCACATGGCAGCTGAGAACCATCTTTAACTCCAGTTCCAAGGGATTCTGACACCCTTTTCTGACCTCCACGGCATTGCACGACATGGGTGCACCAACCTACATGCAGACAGTACATTCAGACACATAAAAAATAAATAAAATTTGTATAAAAAAAGAATGGTTGCTTAAAGTTTTATTTCTGAACATTTGACATTGAATGAAAAACATCCACTTCTCTTAGGAAACAAGAAAAAATGATCAAAACCCCAAAACCAAAGGCAATAAAAATAGAACTGACTTCAATTGATACATAAGTCACTACACATGACTTCAAAATATTTAAAACTTGTTCAAGATCATTTGTGGAAAATGAATATTTTTGTTGCAAACAATTACATGAAAACTTTTCATTAAAACCCCTAAAACTGAAAATGAACATTTTAAATTAATATTGAAGATATAAATTGAATAATGTTTAACAGACAAACTTGTAAGAAAGGAGAATTGTGAGTTTGTGTTATCTAATGAACAGCCTCAGATTTGTGTTAGTAGGAAATAATCACAAATGCTGCTGCTAACCCCCACATAACTACTGTTACTGTTTCCAAATTTGCAGCCTACATATAGTTTGATAGGGTGTTGTTCAGGCTCTTCACTGTTGGAATTCAGGTTACAACTTGGGCTGGGGATCATACAGAGGCTCAACTGGGGGAGAGTCTTTGTCCAGCCTTCTTCTTGACCCTTACAAAAGTGGTGCAGCCAATAAAAGTACTGAAGTCTTCAGAGATGCTGAAATGTGTAGAAACACACATCAGTGTATATTGAAGATATTAGGAAGCACACACTTGATTTTAGGATACACATGGAACAGGGTTTTCCCTTGTTTAATCAAAGAGGCAAAGGCAAAGAATATTGGAATGAATTGTAAAATAATCTAAAGACTTCAAGTGACTACTCAAAAATGCTATACACTCCAGACACCCACCCCAGAGTCAGTGAGGTTCCAGTGAGTCAAGGTGGACCAGCCTTGTCCCTGGGGTCATGCCATCTTCCCCTGGAACTCCCAGCTCGGACTCCAGACACCCGCCCAGAGTCAGTGAGGTTCTGGCAAGTCAAGATGGATCTGCCTTGACCCTTGGGGGACTACTGGCACAAGTAGCAACCCAACCCAATGTGTCCTCCACCCCCACCCATTATCCTGGTGGAGCTCTGGTGCAGAGGACCTAACAGGCAGAGCATTGGTGATTACAGTCTGTGCAGCCAACATTGAGGTGCCAGAATTCAAAGAAATAAACAGACAAATCCACATTCCAAAGACACAAAGAAAAAATAACATGGGAAAAGCTCATAATAAAGCCACACTGAACTCTACCAACCCTACAGAAGATCCCTACAACGAGATCGCCAAGGAAAGAAGCCAAGACACCAACCTTAGAAGAACAACTGTAGACGCATTCAAAGAAATCAAAGAACTAAGGGAAGAGAATGAAAAACTCAGGAAGGATCTAGAGGGAGATAATGACAAACTCCAGAAAGAAGTCGAAACACTGAAAAGATGCCAGGGTAAAATGAAAAATGAAAATGCCCAATAAACCAAGGAGCTACAAGATGAGAATGACAGGCTCCAGAGGGAAGTGGAAAATCTAAAGAAATCACAGGATGAAATGAAAAAAGATATTGACCATTCATACAACCACCAAGAAAGAATGGGAAAAAGCATCAGAAACAGAATGGAAGAAGCAGAAAAAAGAATAGACCTGCAGGATAATACAGAGCAACTAGAAAGCTCAAGTAAATATGAAAAAATTTAAAAAACACAAGAGTGGAACAACCAGGAAATATGGGACACATTGAAAAGATCAAAATGCCACATCATAGGGACAGATGAGGGAGAGGAGTCCCAAGACAACACTGTTGACCAGATCTTCAACAGGATAATAGAAGAAAATTTCCCCAAACTGAAAAAAGACAATCCCAGAGAAATACATGAAGCACATAGAACACCAAATAAACAGGACCAGAAAAGAAACTCCCCATGCCATATCATTGTTAAAAGACTAGATGCTCAAAACAAAGATAAAATACTGAAAGCCACAAGAGAAAAACAAGTTACATACAAGGGGAAACCCATCAGAATCACAGTTGATTTCTCAGCCCAAATTATGAAAGCTAGAAGAACATGGACCAAAGTATTCCCTGTGCTAAAAGACTTTAGATGCCAACCCAGACTACAATATCCAGAAAAAAAATCAATTATAGTCGAAGGAGAAAGAAAAATCTTTCAAGACATAAACAAGATGAAAGAATACGTGTCTAAGAAACCAACACTTCAGAAAATCCTCGAAGCAATCCAGAGAACAGAGGAAAGAAGCAACTATCCCTAAGCAATTAAAGAGAGAAAGCAACAAAATCATAACAGAGTAAATGTAAACCTAGACCAAGAATGCAAACAAAAAATAAGGTAAAAGGAAGCAGCACACATCTCTCAATAATAACTTTAAATACTAATGTTCTAAACTCCCCAATCAAAAGGCATAGACTGGGAGAATGGATTAGGAAACTGAACCCTTCCATATGCTGTCTACAAGAAACCCATCTCACCCTCAAGGACAGACCCCATCTTAGAGTGAAAGGATGGAAAAAAATTCCAAGCAAATGGTACTAAGAAACAAACTGGAGTGGTTATTCTAATATCACACAAAATAGATCTCAAAGTAAAATTAATCAGAAGAGACAAAGAGGGCCATTATATCCTTGTCAAAGGAACAATGAACCATGAAGACTTCACAATCCTAAATGTCTATGCACCAAACTCTAGTGCTCCTAACTTTACAAACACAACTCTGCAGGACCTCAAGACACACATTAATCCTAACACACTAATAGTGGGAGAATTCAACACCCCACTGAGCGCCCTGGATAGATCAAAAAATAAATGGAGAGACATCAGAACTGAATAATACAATACACCAAATGGACCTCACAGACGTCTACACAATATTCCACCCAAATACCAGAGAATACACTTTCTACTCAACACCTCATGGAACATTCTCCAAAACTGACCACATACTGGGGCACAAAAGGAACCTCAACAAATACAAAAGGATAGAAATTATTCCATGCATTCTATCAGATCACACTGCAATAAAGCTCAATGTGAACACCAGACTAAGTCCAACTAGCTACAAGAACACATGGAGACTAAACAACACAATCCTGAATAACAAATGGGTCAGGAAAGAAATAAAGAATGAAATAAAAGTATTCATGGAACTGAATGAAATAGACAATATAACACAACAAAACCTGTGGGATACTTCAAAAGCAGTCTTGAGAGGGAAATTTATAGCCCTAAGTGCCCACATCAAAAAAACAGAAAGGGAATGAGTAAAGGATCTAACACTGCAGCTAAAAACACTTGAGAGACAACAACAAATGAACCCTAAACCCAACAGACAGGAAAAATAACAAAAATCAGAGCAGAAATTGGTGAAATGAGAACAATACATAAAATCAATGAATCCAAAAAACCTGTTTTTCTTTAAAAAAAAAAAAAAAACATAATAGACAGACCTCTAGCCCAGTAACCAAAAAAAGAAAAAAAAAAAAAAAAAAAAAAAAAAAGAGAGTCGGAGCAACTCCAATTTTTCCCAATAGTCATTTTGTGATGAAAGGGTATGAAAAATCTTAAAACAACAATGACCAAAGAACACCGACATGTCCATATAGGAATAAGACTTTGAGTCACTGGGGCAGGCAGCTTTGCAGGTGGGCTCTTTCAGCAGGGCCATGGCTNAGTGAGTTCCAGACCAGCTGGGGACTGCAGGGAGACCCCATCTCGAAAAGAACCCCCGCAAAAAAAGAAAAAAAAACTCTATCTGTAGTCAATTTATCCAGAAAATGTGTTAAAAGGATGTGAGAAGCTGCAATGACCACAAAGGAATGGAAAAGACTTGTGGGTAGTAGTTATGCTACTTGTGGGTAGTAGTTATGCCACCCCACAGAAGAACAGCACTGAGTGGGGAGACAGGCCTGACGCTCTGGGGGACTTGGAAGACACCTTGCCCCAGCTTCTGTGAGTCAAACCAGAACTCTCCCCCAGGGAGGAGCTCAGAGCAATAGTCTCTCCGATGGAGGGTGGGAAAGGGAGACTTATCCTTTGATTTTGGTCCTGAGTTTTTTCTTCCTTGAGGGCCAACTTCAACTTAGATGAGAGAAGTCTCAGGAGTAGAAACTGGTAGAGGGTCAAAGGTTTGGGATTCGATAATCTCTGAGATTCCATCTAGCAATTGCATTTTATGGTTCTAACCTCTGACCAATTTGCAAGAGTAATTTAAGTGGTCTCAGATGGGCTATAAATGTATCAAAGCAGAGCACCATGGTGTGGAAGGGAAGAGGGAGGAAAGGGAAACTTAGTATCACCTCAGTGCAAAGCCTCTCCTGTTGGGGAAATGATTTTAAAGGGAACTAGGAAGCATGGTAAAGCATCTGAGAAAGCAAAGTTCACTCCCTTCTTCCCATGTCCCTAAAAGGTTGTGTTCTGCCTTTGGTGAATCCTCCTAAATATCTGTGTGTTGAGTGCAGTCTCAGATAAAATATTCTAATAGTGTATAGGAAAAAATAACATCAAATTGCACTGGAAAGAAGACTCAGTGGTTAACTAGAAAGAAGGCTCAGTGGTTAAGAACCCCTGGTGCTCACACAGAGGACTGGACTTTGGTTCTTAGCATCCACATTTGGCTGCTCACAACTGCCTCTAACTCCAGCTTTAGGGGATCCAACACTTTCTTCTGGCCTCCTCAGGCACTGCATGCACACATGCATCCACATGGAGACACACACACAAATAAAATAAAAGATGAGAAGAGCTGTATGTGATGACCCACACCTTTAATCCCAGCACTCAGGAGGCAGAGACAGGCAGATCTCTGTGAGTTCAAGACCAGCCTAGTCTACATAGTGAGTTCCAGGCCAGTCAGTGCTACATAGGGAGACCCTATCTCTAAATTAATTAAGTAATTAAGAAGAAAAAATTCATGTCGAAAAGATAAAGTTCTTCTCTGTTGCCAATGACCACCAATAATACAATAATCATATGCTTAATATCTGATTCGTGCCTTTTCAGGAGAGGGATTCAGAAACAAATGAGAAAATCTTTCTACTCTCAAATATCTCATAATTAGGTGAGGGAGGTGGCTGGAGAGATGGCTCAGTGGTTAAGAGTACCATCTGCTCTTGCAGAGGACCCCGGTTCGATTCCCAACACCCATATGACGGCTAAGAACCGTCTTTAACTCCAGTTCCAGGGGAATCCGACGCCCTCTTCTGACCTCTGCGGCATTCCTCGAACAGATGCACCAATCTATATGCAGACAGTACACTTATACACTAGAAAATAATAAATTAAAAAATGAAAGAATGATCATTTAAAAAAATTAGGTGAGGGAGATAACAATGAATGTAGCAGAGCATATTCATCTCTAAACAGAGGTACAAATCTGTGATAAAAAAAAACAAAAATTTAAACCAAGACACTAGAAAAAAAAATTTCAAGTGTTTTAAATTAAGTTTTGAAGCATAAAGAAGGATTTCTAATGAGAAAGAGAGAAACCGAGAAAAGCACCTCTGATTAAAAGGAAGAGGAACGGGCTGGAGAGATGACCTAGCGGTTAAGAGTGCCAACTGCTCTTGAAGAGGACCCAGGTTTGATCCGCAGCACCCACGTGGCGGCTGAGAACCATCTGTAACTCCAATTCCAGGAGAACTCCAGTTCCAGGGGAATCCGAGACCCTCTTCTGACCTCCGCGGCATTGCACGACACGGGTGCACAAATCTACATGCAGACAGTACATTCATACACATACAGAAAGAAATAAATAAAAATATTTTTTTTAAAAAAGAATGTTCAATTTTTTTTAGGTTTTTTTTTTTCTTTCTTAATTTTTTTGACCAGTAAGTAGCACACATAGGCAATAAACATAAGGAGTGACATATAAACCCAGTTACCTAACATCTGAGTCCAGTTTTTGTACAAGTCCAGGTGAAGAGGTTTGCTTACACAAACATGTTGATCAAATTAAAAAAATAAATAAATAAAATCCAGTCTGTTTTTGCTGTGATCTCACAATTCAGCCCCCCTCCTTGGGCCTTAAAATCTGACTTGCCAACCTCTTCCAAGAGAGTCCCTGGGCTTTGGAGGGGAGGGTGAGAGAAAATAAGAGATAGAAGATCCATTTTTTTTTCTCTGAGGTGACATGTCAAACTCTTGGGACTATACAAGTTCTGTTTACAACAGACTGGTGGGTCATTTAGCAGTCTCCTTTCAATTCTAGTAATAAAGCACAAATAGTGACAAATATTAAAGATTGTACTCTTTGGACACAGACAAATATACTTGGATGATATCTTGGTGGGGGCGCATTATAACTCTTTGACAAAGGGATGCTAATAACTTTCTAATGTGGTCAATAAAGTTTCCTGGCATTAGGGGGGGCACCAAGCCTACAGTGTCAGCTGTATGTTTAAAGTTTTTTTGGTATTAATTTTATTTCATGTGTATGAGTGTATTGCCTGCATGTATGTAAGTGTACCATGTGATGCAGTGCCCACAGAGATCAAAAGAGGTCCTCAGATGCCCTGGACCTGGTATTAAGAATGGTCATTAGCCACCATGTGGGTGCTAGAAGTCAAACCTAGGTCCTGTGCAAGAGCAACCAGTGCTCTTAAATGCTGAGTCATCTCTCTAGCCCAGAATCAGTTCAATTTTATTCTTTTCTTTTTAAAGTAAATCTTTTTTATTTTATTTTACATTTTTACACGTTTCTTTTTTTAATTTTTTTATTTGTTTATTTTTTTGTGTGCATGAATGTACTGTCTGCATGTAGGTTTGTGCAAATGCTGCGGAAGTCAGAAGAGGGTGTCCGATTCCCCTGGGACTGGAGTTAAAGAGGGTTCTCAGCTGTCATGTGGGTGCTGGAGATCGAACCCGCGTCCTCTGCAAGAGCAGTTGGCACTCTTAACCGCTAGGCCATCTCTCCAGTCCCCCAATTTTATTCTTAATAGCAAAGGGTCTTAATGAGGATTAAGGACTCCAAGGGTCTGTGACTGATGCTGTAAAGTGATTTCCTTGCCAATAAAAACATTTCTCAAGGAGAGAGGAAGGAAACTCCCGAGACTTTAGGAAGTAAACAAACCTCACAAGTCCCAGAAAAGCTGAAACTTACAAGACTCACAAGACCCCTGCCCAAGGTTACAGACACAGGGACAGTTAACTGGGAGACCCTCATACCTGCTGAGAGGCCTGCAAGTGAGGCAGAGAGCGCCAGGGACACTGCTCTCCTGAGTCATCACCCAGCCTGGGTAGGCCTTCTAGTGCTGCAGCTGCCTTTGATTCATTTAGACTCTTGTAAGTGACTGCGTCTATGCTCTTATACAGAACCACTTGTCTATGTTCTTTTTTTTTTTTTTTTTTTTTTTTTTTTTTGGTCTTTTCGAGACAGGGTCTCCCTGTAGCCCCAGCTTTTCCTGGAACTCACTCTTCGACCAGGCTGCTGCCTTGAATCACAAAGGAGCCGCTGCCTCTGCTCCCAAGTGCTAGGATTAAAGGCGTGCGCCACCACGCCCGGCTGTCTATGTTCTTGTATGGAACCACTTGTCTATGCTCTTGTACAGAACCGCTTGTCTACGCTCTGTGCGGAACCCCAGTAAACTTATTGGTTCACCAAGACAGACATTTGGTCAGACATCATAAAGTCTTGTGGTGGAGGCTGTACATGTGCGTTCAACCTGATGTGGGGTGAGTAGACATAATAGTCACATCTTCCCGGAGATCAGACATCACAACAGACTCAACAATTCGAGAAACAGTAGCTGAGCATAGGTCACTGTTACAACATTATTACGAGTGCACGTATGTATGGACCATTATTTATGCTACAGAGTCGATAGCCGGCAATAAATGACAGAGTCAAAAATATCATAGTGGCTCTGTCACTGGATAAAAATCACAGATAATGATAGGAGACGTGTAGTTTGTAGCAGTCAACACCAGTGTTGTAGATCCTTTACTTCACATTGCATTGGCATTTGGACCTGCCATTTGGTTATTCTGAGTGTATCTTTTAGGGAGATTTTAATAAACATATATGGCTGCATGATCTCGGCCGAGGAATAGGACATAATGATTAATACTCTGGTAACTTTTTTTTAAACATGATTGACTTTCTTTGTAAGAATTGTGATGTATTTCTTACATTTAAAAAACTTTCTTGGACTCAGCCTCTGGAGCATAAAGTACTTTTTTCCTATTTCTTTTTTTTTTTTTTTTTTTTGGTCTTTTTTGAGACAGGGTCTCCCTGTAGCTCTGGCTGTCCTGGAACTCACTCTGTAGACCAGGCTGGCCTCGAACTCACAGAGATCCATGTGCCTCTGCCTCCCAAGTGCTAGGATTAAAGGGGTGCGCCACCACGCCCGGCATTTATTTATTTCTGTATGTGTATCAATGTACTGTGTGCATGCAAGTCTGTGTATCCGTGTCATACAATGCCGCGGAGGTCAGAAGAGGGTGTCGGATTCCCCTGGAACTGGAGTTCTCCTGGAATTGGAGTTTCAGACGGTTCTCGGCCGTCATGTGGGTGCTGGGGATCGAACCCGGGTCCTCTGTAAGAGCGGTCGGCGCTCTTAACCGCTAGGCCATCTCTCCAGCCCTTTTTTCCTATTTCTATGAAGTACATCTGAAAACTGATATTATACATAGAGAAAATATAAGACAACTCTGAAAGGTAGAAAGAAGGAGACCATGTAGGGGTCTCAACCCTGGGAAACCATGACCTCTGCTGTCTCTAGCCAAGTACAGGAAAGACAGCAAAAGAGATAACTCACATTCATATCACATTCATATCTCTAGCCATGCCCACACCAAGAAAAACAGAGTAGGGAGCACTAATTGGACTCAGTGGGTTAAAATAAATAAAAAGAGCCAGGTATGGTGGAGCACACCTTTAATCCTAGCACTCGGGAGGCAGAGGCAGGCAGATCTCTATAGAGACCCAAGGCCAGCCTGGTCTACATAGAGAGTTCCAGCTGGGGCTAGAGGGAGACCCTGTCTCAAAAAGATAAATCGATAAATAAATAAATAAATAAATAAATAAATAAATAAATAAATGAATTTGGGAGGGAGGTGTAACAAGGGGTCCTAGGGAGTGTTGGAGGAGGGGAGAGAGAGATGGACATGTTCAAGATATACTGTATAGGCAGAGGTAGTGGCGCACACCTTTCAGCCCAGCACTCTGAAGGCAGAGGCAGATGGATCTCTATGAGAATGGGGCCAGTCTGATCTACATAGTGAATTCTGGGCCAACTATGGCTACAGGGAGAGCCTGTCTCAATAAATAAATAAATAAATAAATAAGTTTTTATTTTAAAAAAGTACATTGTATACATGTGTGAAAAATCTGGGGGTGGGGGAGAGGAACCTACCACATTCATCAACTATAAAATGAATAAATTGAATAATTTTTCCACTATGATGGAAATTTAATTTGCAGTTGTTGTTTTTTTTTAATTTGCAGTTGTTTAAACCTCTCCCCTAAATCTCCTCCTTAAATAGTTTCACTAGAAAATTCTACCAATACCAAACATTTAAAAAATTAACATCAATTCTACACAATCCCTTGCAGAAAAGAAGTCAGTGAATATATTTTCAGTTAATTTTATATTAGCACTATTACTCTGGTACCAAAATCAGACAAGGATTGTACACTTTTTTTAAGTAAAGACCAGCATCCCTTGTGAATACAAATGCAAAAATGTAATCAAGTGACATTCATTCCAAGGGTGTAAATCTGGTTTTTAATACTTAAAAATTGATATATATCACAAGAAAAAATCTCATCTTATTTAATAAATACAAGCATTGAATAAAATTCAAACCCATTTAGGATCATTATTATCATAAAAGTAAAAAAGGAAAGTTTTTGAACTTCATACAGGGTATCTATAAAGAAGCTACATCCAATATTAGGAAACAAGGCAAGGCTGCCCTTAGCACTCTAATTCAGTATTGGAGTAGAAGTTCTAGATAGCCCAATGAGGAAGTAATGAGGAATAGAAATTACACAGGGACCAGCAAGATGGCTCAGTGGGTGAAGGGTCTAGCTGCCAAGCCTGATGACCTGAGTTCAATCCCTGGGACCCACATGGTAGAAGGAAACAACTCCTTCAAGTTGTCCTCTGATATCCATATGTACACACACACTAAATAAGTAAGTAAGAAAATAAATAAATAAATAAATAAAATGCAATAAAAATGTTAACTTACAGGCTGGAGAGATGAGTCAGTAGTTAAGAGCACTGGCTACCCTTGCAGAGGACCTGGATTTGGTTCCAAGTTCCCGCATGGTGGCCAAAAACCATCTACAAGTCCAGTTCCAGGGAACCTGACGCCCTCTTCTGATCTTCTGGAGCACTGCATGACATTGTGTACTTGCGTACATGCAGGCAATGCACTCATACACATAAAATAGAAATGACAAATAAAATATTTAAAAAGTTGTTACACAGATAGAAAGGAAAAATTAAAGCCCTCCACATCTACAAATGACATGATTATCTGTGTATAATATCACAGAAACAATAAACATTAAAACTTAGTAAGTGTCACAAGTAACAAATAAAAGATAAGCAAAAATCAATTACAATTCTATATCTAAACAATTGAAACATAAATACAGAAATCAAAAATTAAACACCATTTGTGATAGCATAAAAAAATGAAATGTTTAGGCAAAATATTTTGAGATGATTAGTTTTGTCAACTTGATACAATCTAGACTCACCTGGGAAGAGAGTCTCAGTGAGAGAGCTTCCAGATCAAGTTGTCCCATGGGCTTGTCCACAGGGGTTGTCTTGATTATGTTAGCTGAAGTGGGAGCATTCCCTAGGCAGGAGATCCTGGACTGTAGAGGATTCCCTAGATAGGATCCTGCATTGTAGGATAGAGGAGAACATCAGCTAGGCACTAGCATGCATGCATTCTCAGCACTCTGTTCTTGATTATGGATGTGATGTGACCAGCTTCCTCAATCTGCCACTGTGACTTCCCACTGTGATATGAGCTGAAATAACCCCTTTCTCTGCTAAGTTGCTTTCATTGAAGTATTTTATCATAGGAGCCAGAAACGACATTAAGCTACATTTTGTAAGACTGGTATACTAAAAACTACTGATGAGAGAAATAAAAATAAGATCTAAATAGATGTTCTATGTTCATGAGAGCTGTCAATCTTCTGCTTCTCTAATATATTAACAGAATAGAAAGAGCCAAAATGTTTATTATTTGAATAAATTTGAATATATTTGCTTTTTCTATAGGAGAGAGAAGAAAATTAATATCCATCCTGGGAAGGGAGAGATAGCTCAGTGGTTAAGAGCACTGGCTACTTTTGCAGGACCCAGGTTCAGTTCCCAGCACATACATGGTGGCTAACAACCATCCATAACAGGAGTTCCAGGTGATCCTACACCCCCTCTTCAGGCTTCCATGGGCATTGCACACATGGGTGCACTTAAATACATCCAGGCAAAACATTCATACACATAAACTAAAATAAATAACTGAATAAACCTCCAGTCTGTTGCTGCCTTTCACGTCCACACTTGAAGTGAAGAAGGTGCTGGGATGGGAACTCCTAACAGTTGGTTTTCTCCTGATTTTTCTGAAATGAGAGAAGACGAATCTGAAGACAGATCAAGTCTATTTTGAAGAGAACACAAGTGTGCACTGTGATGTGGCACTCAAACCTACTTCAAGGCAATAGATGATGGCAGTGGTGCCAGGACACAGTACCAGCTGTCAGCAACTTTCAAGGACTAGGAGAGTGGAAGGCAGGCCAGCTCCTCCACAGTCCTGTTCCTTCTAGGGACAGCCTGCATGCAGCAACTGTTTAGCATCAGAGAATAAAAACCCAACGCCCTGGCCTGGCTCAGACAAAACTGAAGGGTCATCCCACGTTCAGTGTATAAGAAATGCGTCTGATGGTCTCAAGAAAATGACTCCACAGTTCAAAGTATTCTGGCAAAGCAAAAAGTTTTACTTCTGCAGAAGGGTGAATAGCCATGCTAAATCAAGCAGGAAGGACACCCAGCAGGAGTCCCACTGGGTGTTTATTCCTAAGACAAAGGGGCCCTGTGCCTCCCTCTGAGTGGTCAGAGCTTGACCTCACAGTTTCACGTGGTTGGCTAATACAGAGAAGTGAAGTTTCTAGGTAGAAATGAAAGGAGCATAAATTTTTATTTCAAGAAGTGCTTGTCAGGTTATAAAAAAGCATGACGTAGCCGAGGGTAGTGGAGCACGCCTTTAATCCTAGTACTTGGGAGGCAGAGGCAGGCGGATCTTTGTGAGTTCAATGCCAGCCTGGTCTACAGAGTAAGTTCCAGGACAGCTGGGACTACAGGGAGACCCTGTCTCGAAAAGACCGAAAAGACCAAAAAAAAAAAAGCATGACGCGGGGACTGGAGAGATGGCCTAGCGGTTAAGAGCACCGACCACTCTTGCAGAGGAACCAGGTTCAATTCCCAGCATCCACATGGCGGCTGAGAACCGTCTTTAACTCCAGTTCCAGGGGAATCCAACACCCTCTTCTGACCTCCGAGGCATTGCACAACATGGCTGCACAAACCTACCTACATGCAGACAGTACATTCATATACATATAAAAAAAATTAAAAAAAAAAAAAAGCGTGATGCCCAATAAAAGGCACTTGAGGCTTCGGTCACTCCAGGAACATGCTTTACTTCCATGTGGGACTGCCAGCGTGAGCCACCTGCAGACACGTGGTGGAACTGGACAGCATGGCAGGGGGCGGGGGGGGGCAGAGAGGCAGAGGGAGGCAGACAGAGAGAGAGAGAAAGAGAGAGAGAGAGGGACAGAGAGAGAGCTATGGCAGCTGGGGTCCACCCATTTATACCCATGGGGGCGGGGCCTCAGGTACAGGGGAAGGGGTCAGAAGATAGCTTCTGGAGGAAGTGGGCACGTGTGTGCCCCTTGGGATTCTGGGAAGCCTGGGCCTAACAGTGCTGATGTGGGGGGAATTTGAATTTCTGCCAACTGTCTTCTTTACAATTTTTTTTACATGGAGTTTTTGTCTTAACACTTTGATAGAAAAGACAGTACATTGTGTTTACATTTCCCAGAAGAGTAACTTGTAAGACCAGCTGTAGCCGCAGCAGACACTGATGGCAGCTACTTCCTCTCTGCACGCAATCGTGTCCCCCACTCTCTACGCAAGTCCCTGTAATAGACATCGATCCAAGAACACTTTCTCTTATACATCCTGCAGGCTAACCTCCAATCTGCTTTCTGGGTAACACAATTTGAGACCATTGATGCCAAGAATGGTCCAAGAAAGCAAACACTGAGCCAGAATCACTCTGAGCTGTGGACCCCATCACTAGCGGTACATGATGCTCACACAGTTCTTGGCTCAGGTGGCAGTGTGACTTTCAAACTGTGTCTGGTGGCACTGGGGTGGCAAGCTGGTGAAAGAGATGCACTGGATGGAACAAGGTACAAGGTATGAAAAACAGAGGAAATTGTGTCTAAGAAGATACTAGAGTAGCTGGGTGTGGTGGGGCACGCCTTTAATCCTAGCACTTGGGAGGCAGAGGCAGGAGGATCTTTGTGAGTTCAAGGTCAGCCTGGTCTACAGAGTGAGTTCCAGGACAGCTAGGGATCAGGGAGACCCTGTCTCGAAAAGACCAAAAATAAAAAAAAAAAAAAAAAAAAAAAAGAATCTATTAAAAAATCAATCAAGGGGATGGAGAGATAGCCTAGCGGTTAAGAGCACCGACTGCTCTTGCAGAGGACCCGGGTTCGATCCCCAGCACCCACATGGCAGCTAAGAACCATCTGTAACTCCAATTCCAGGAGAACTCCAGCTCCAGGGGAAACTGAGACCCTCTTCTGACCTCCGCGGCATTGCACGACACGGGTGCACAGACCTGCATGCAGACAGTACATTCATACACAGACAAAAATAAATAAAAAAATTTTTTTTAAAGTTAAAAAAAATCAGTCCAGAAGTCTGAGAGTGGTCAGTTGATGATTTAAAGCCATTATCCAAAAGCCATTGGGATTTCCCAGGAGAATGTAAGTCTCTGATCTGTGGTCAAAGGGGAGAGAAAGAGGAGGACCAAACCCAGAACTTACTTGTAAAAATCTCTGTGCTGTTGGCTTTGCTTGTTGCTATAACAGAATTCCTGACGTAAGTAACTTTTAAGGGACAAGAGGTTTATTTGGCCTCCCAGTTCAGGATCACATCCATCTCGACAGGAAAAACACAGGGCTATGCAGCCAATTCCTGCCCATGGGATTAGGGGTGTGAGGCTGCTTACACACATCTCAGTTGGAGCACACATTTCCTTTTTTATTCAGTCTGGGAACCCAGCCCGTGGGGTCAGTACCATATACAGTCAGGGTGTGTCTTCCCTTCAGTACCATATGCAATCAGGGTGGGTCTTCCCTTCAGTACCATATGCAATCAGGGTGGGTCTTCCCTTCAGTACCATATGCAATCAGGGTGTGTCTTCCCTTCAGTTAATCCTCTTTAGAAGTGTGCTCTCAGACACAAGTGTCTCTCACTAATACCCCAAGAGTTTCTTGATCCATTCAAGTTAAAAGCCAAAATTAACCATCACAGTCACCAAGCTTTTAGCTGAGCATGTTTATCATGGCTCCCCATTATGGGTGGGGTGTATGGAAGCTGGACACTCTAAGATGTTCTGGCCATATTTGACCCACAATAATATTGGTTCCATTGTTTTACCTAAGGTCCAATTTTGTGAGTCTCCAAATAAACAGAATGAACTCACTTGATGGTATGACCTCACACTGGTTAAACCAAGCACAATGTGCTAATTCTCAGGGAACTACACAAAAAGGAGCACCTTTAAAGAGTCAAAGTAGAAATTGGCTTATCCACTATCTTTATCGTATTCATCAGTTTGGCCCTAACTAAACCCAATGGATGCTGGGAGGTGGCATTAGATCATAGCAAACAACCAAATGCTAAGGTTTTCCTGGCCAGTGCTGTGGTGGATGATATCTTCGGTATAACATATTAATGTGGCCCTGGTGTATGGTATGTAGCCTTGAGCACGCAAACACACTCTTCTCCTTCCTGCTCAGAATAAAAGCCTGAAACAATGCATATCCAATACACATCTATAGCCTTGTGCTGGCCTGTGACACTCCTGCTCTCTAGTTTTATTCCCTTGGCCAAGGAACTGGATTTTATTCCCAGAGCTGGGAACCTGTTTGAGGTTCCACTGGTCTAAAATCAGCAAGAAGAGCTAATTACCCCCAAAGAACGAGAGCATAATATAGGAAAAAGAATGGCCATCCCCAAACACAAACACCCCTAGAATAACTCCCTCATCCATTCACACATTCATCCACTTAGTGTTTTGGACACTGGCTGGGCTCTCTGGGAAGAAGGAAGGATAAGCTGTGGGTTCAATCTCCATAGCATTATGATTGCCCTGGAGTCTGAAGACATGCAAGAAAACCCTGGCTGAATCCTAGAGGATTCTAACACAGGCACACAGACTGGGAGTAAACCCAGCTCCACAGATGTCATTTTAAGCCTCACCTAGGAACAGAAGGTAAAAGAAAGCACCTTCCATTCCTCCCACAAGGCTGCACACCAACCCCACCTTGTTTAAGCTCACTGTTAGAATTCTCTGTTGAGAGAAACTTACCTCTTGGCACCTAAATTTGTTTGCATTGAACACACGTAGTACCGCTCATCTCTTAAAGGTTAATGACAATTTATGGCAAAATAATAAACCCCAAACACAATTCTTGCATGCCAGGGGGTAGGCATGCGAGTTCCCTGACTCCTTCTCCTTTCTCTTCCAGAATTCCACAGGCAGCAGGATGCAAATCAACATACTTGTCTTAAAGCTTCGCCTAGAACTGAATCCTCAGACCAGAAGTCATTGGAAATGCTGTGTGTGTGTGTGTGTGTGTGTGTGTGTGTGTGTGTGTTTTCTCTGTCAGTTCCCTTCTTGCTGGCTACTTCACTCTTAGTGGTGTCTAAAATGAGCCTAACCTTGGAGGAAGTCATGGCAACGTGTTGCAAAGCTGTAGACACTGCCCGATTTTCTCTGTCTTCCTTAAACTTGTATGTATTATTTGGTTTTTATTAACATGAGGTTAATGATGTATAAAATCAGAAAAAGAATAAAGCCAAAAACAGAAGCAAAAGCACCAACACAGGCTGTGTACCCTGGGAAGCCCCACCTGCTCTCCTTACCACTCAGTCAACCACACAAAGGGATCAGACCTTATTACGAGACTTCTAGATCCTTCTGAGGGTCTTGGGCTTCGAGTGCATTTCAGGGCCTATCACTCACTGGAGAAGGGGGTTTCATCTTGTAGCTATACCAGTGGGAAGATCTCAGGCAGGCATGTCCAACCTGCAGCCTTGATATAGGCAAGGTAGTTATGAATACAGACAACACAATCAGACACTTATCTAAAACATGTTATATATTATTTTATGTGTATGAGTGTTCTGCCTACATGTAAGTGCATCTGTGCATGCCATACCCACGGAGCCCAGAAGAGGGCATTGACTACCCTGGAACTGGAACTACAGATGGTTGTTAGCTACCATGTGGGTGCTAGGAACTGAACCTGGGTCCTCTCCAAGAGCAGCCAGTGTTCTTAACTGCTGAGACATCTCTCCGGCCCCAAACATTTTTGAGATTTTTTTTTCTTGAGCACAGACTTGACATATCACAACATCATATTGCAACGTCAAAAGATGGACAAGAGTCTTGTCCAAAGGCCTAGATGGCACAGCCACGGCCAGAAGTCTGAAATGTGGGCAGTGCTTGCCTTGGTCAGAGGGAGAGTCCAGCCTGAGATATGGACTCTGCCTTACTGCTGTGAAGTGTGGGGCTGTGTCCGTCCCTCTTGGGATCCGTTCCATTCATTGTGGGTATCCAGGAGTTGGTCTGTCTGCCACAGCCTTGGTTCACATCCCTGAGAGCATGTGCTGAGCCCAAGGAGATGAACCTTCAACCTTGAGAAACTACTGGAACTCAAAGCCAAATCGCCCCTCATGAATAGACCCAGGAAGAATCAGGAACTAACAACATTCACAATGAGCTTCAGAGATCAGCAGGTGACACCTTTATCCCCATCTTTCTTTTCTTAGTGAGGACAACCTGATTTCTATTCAGGTGACAGCAGTCACCCCAGAGAGTCATTACCTCTGATTAACATAATGAGCATCTGAGTGGTAAGGGCCTGATAAATGATTGCTACACTTGTGTATTTTGTAGGCCATTCATTCAAGCAGCTGAGCCTCCTCTCTCCTTCCATTCAAGTGGAAAATAACCAGTATAAAAGCCAGAAAGATATGGATAATAATGTTTGCCAGAAGGGAGAGAAAGAAAGGAGGAGAGGATAGTGAGTCTTCTTATGCTAGACTTTTTTACCTCACTTGAATGGCTTCCACAATATGGGTTTGTCGGGGAGACCTACTGCAGATACTGCTCGTTTCAGATCCCCGATGGGAGATGGGAGGCCACATGAGAAAAGCTGTTCTGACTGAGGATCCTTGTGCAGCAGCCTTCCAGCCACCAGACTTGTCAAGAGATGACCCAAGGTATTCAGCCTAGGGCAGTCCACAAGCAGACAGACCTCAATAGAGCCAGTCAGACTAACCTAACAGATATATGAGAAATGATAGTTGTGCTGTTTTCTTGTCAGGTTGACAATGAAGATGAACTATCTATCTATCGCAGTATCTCTTACTGACAAGCATGTTCTCCTTCTCACCACCTGATCTTTCAAGTGACCTGGTCACACTGGTCACAGAGTCCTGGCCCTGAAGAGATATAGTCCTGACCCCATAAGACTAAGCATTCAGGATGGCAGAGCCTGGCTCAGAGGATTCCCCCTCCAAAAGCTCCAGGTTCTGACCTCCAAGTCACAAAGCCCCCAGCAGACATGCGCTCCAAGGGAAGACTGACTGAGCATGTGCTTGTTAGGCAGGGCCTGGCCTTGGAGATCTAAAGATGGCACCTACCACCCTTCTCTTCCAGTCAAAAGCCTACCTAATCTCAGGCAGCTGATGCAACTTCCCTTCCTGATGAGAGCACAGCCTAAGACCATATACGGTTATATTCCAGCTTCATGACGAACACTAAAGACCCACTTTGTCCCCTCCCACTGCACCAGTTTTGCCCTTACAAGTACATGCTCTGTCTCACCATCATTACCTCATCTTCCTCTCCCCAGAACTTATAAAAGCCATCATCCCCAGCCTGAGCGCGTGACTCCCCTGGCCTCCCTCTCTGAGACCAGTGGACCCACCTGGGAGCGTGTCCTAATAAACCTCCTTTTATACTTTGTTAATCTGGTTTGATCTGGCCTGTTTTGCCTCTGGAAAAAGCCTTTCAGTGGTTACTGCCCAGTTGCTGTGGAGACCCAACCCATGGGACTGAGCCAGGAATCTCTGCTTACAGAATTTGTCTTCAAATGCCTAGTGAGTTCACATACAAAGCACATAACTTTCACTCTTCCTATTTTTGGTATCTGAAGGCATTGGCCTGCTTAAAAAAAAGGAAAAAAAGAACTTAAAGTAATTGGAACAGTTGCACTTTAACGTGGAAGATCTTTATGTTATCTTTCATCCATATTCATGTCCCCCAAGTCTCTAGACTTCATGAATATCTTATGGTATTTTTTAAAAAAGAAATTAACCTTCTGGCAACTCTGCTAAGATACACCTGATGTCTCAAAACATGCGTCGCAGCACCAGCAGGCATGGATGGAAGTCATTAGTGAGCAGGAGTGACCTGTGCCGTCCGTCTTCCACAAGCCACTACACAGCTCTGTATCGCTTCAGCTCTTCCCTGAATGTGGAGCCAGGACCTGTGGTGGATGCCATGAGCTAAGAACCCAGTGGACATCGTGTATTCTCCCTTGGAAAGATGTAAAAGCCACCCTTTCCCAGCCTCCCTTGCAGCTAGAGATACCAAAGGTACATCTGAGAAAGCCTCTGCCTTTCAACATTGAAGGACAGTCATGGGTGCTTCTGTTCTTCCTGGCTCCCCTTGGAGATGAAGGAACATGTACAGTCTCAGCAGACCTTTTGAAAACACGGGGAAACAGCATGAGGATAAAGGTGGACCAGTCAGGGACAGACGGAAGCAGAAGACAAAGCGACCCTGAGTCGTCAGCAGCAGCATTAAGCTCCTAGGTCAACTTGAAAACCACCTTCCTCCAGATCTCTTAGGTCCCATAAAAGTTGTTAATACCTTTTCCTCAGGGTTAGTTTGGTAAGGTGTTTCTTCCTAAAGAAAGCCTTCTGCTTGATGCACTATTTACAAGTAGCACAGCCGTCATAGGAGATGTGGGTAGGAAAAGTCTGACCGGCTAGAGCACCCAGACAGCGGATGCTGATTTCTCCTGAGAGCCTCGCCCCACCAGCCCCTTCTCCACTCACCTCAGCTACCCTAGTTCAAATCCTCATTCTCATTCTTCCAGACTGTAACAACTCTCTAACTCCCCTCCTTACCTCCTGTCTCTCCATCTGTTATGGTGGCTTGAAGATGAAATACTCCTCATAGGCTCATATATCAAATGCTTGGTCCCTAGTTGTGGACACTATTTTGGGAGACCCTGGTAACTTTAAGAGGTGGGCCCAGTTGGAGAAAGTTGTCACTGGAGACAAGCCTTTGGAGGGGGCTCCTGATTCCCAGTCCCTTCCTGGCTTGCTGCTTCCTGTCCACCATGAAGTGAACAGCCTCCTCCTCTAGGTGCTCTGCCACCATAACAGACTGCCTGTCCCTGGGCCCAGAATCAAAGGTGTCAAGGACTGTGGGCTGAAATCTCTGAGACCTGAGACAACACAGTAACAAATCTTTCTTCTCTTAGGCTGCTTACATCAGGAATTTGGTCACATCAATGAAGAAAATAACTAATACTCTGTGTACTCTTTCCCTGTTGCCATAGTCAGGATTTAGTACTGAAAAAATTGTTCTTTTAGCTCCTTCTTGTTCTAAACCTTCCATGGCTCCCTACTATCTCCCCAACAGGGCCAGACTTCTAGGGCCGAAATTCCAAGCACCTTGTTGCAGTTGTTGTGGCTGCAGGTTTGGGAATCCATAGCTCAATGCTCCCACATACCAGGTGACATCTTGACAAATTTCTCAGCTTCACTAAATGTCTGTTTTCCTCTCTGTAAAATGAGAATAGTGTGGTGAAAGATAAATGATGTGAGGTGCTTGGCACTGTACCCAACACGCAGTGCAATCAACAATATAACAGGCTTCATTCATCTTCCCCGGTCAGCCTGTCTCCCAGAACTCTCCTGAGCACAGTCTCCACTCTTCTTCACCTGGCCTTGAGACAAGCTCTCCCACTAGCATCCTCTTCAGTACTTAAGTCCTAGGCACCCTTCAGAGTCTGGTTCAAATGCCATCTTACCCAGAAGACTCTTGGGTCACCGAGGCCATGAGTGGTCTCTCCCACTGAATCACATGCCACTTACATGTCACTTTTCTGGCACTTAACACCTGTAAGAAAGAATTCCAGTTTGGGTTTTTGTTTTGTTGTTGTTGCTTTTGTTTTGGGGTTTGTTTGTTTCTTTGGTCTATTTGAGACAAGGTCTCAAATAAGTTCCATGCTGTCCTGGAACTCGCTATGTAGACCAGGCTGGCCTTGAACTCACAGAGATCTGCCTGCCTCTGCCGCCCAAATGCTAGGATTAAAGTCGTGTGCCACCACGCCTGGCATCCGGTTTCTTATAAACTTATTCTTGCCTCGAGCTCCCTCTCCATGGGGACACTTGGGACTGGCTCTATCCCTCCACCTAAAGCTGCTGCTCCTCTGGATGTAGTCTCCACCCTGCCATTGGGAGTCTCGGCCATTCGTATCTGTCCTCCCACTGAGGATGGTAAGAGCCTCTTGCTCCTTCTAGCCATAGGTACCGCCCCATACTTGTACAAGCCTGTACTTCATGCCACCTTGTGAATGAAAGCTTCTCTACTGTGTTAGGTCGTGGACCAGAACACAGGCCCGTGTTCAGACAAGATAGAGTGCTTTGCTCACCACAGATCTGTGCCCTTCTGGATTTAGAGCCAAAAGGGAGATCCTCCTGCACCTGCCTCCTTGGAAGAAGATCCAACACATAGCTCAGCTGGGACCATAACCCGCATGAACACTAAGCACTGTGTGCAGGGTACTATGGCAGCCAGGATCAGGTGGGCAAGACCCTTAAACAGCCAAGGAGATATCATAACCCGCATGAACACTAATCACTGTTTGCTGGGGACTATGCCAGCCAGGATCAGGTGGGCAAGACCCTTAAACAGCCAAGGAGATATCACCCCGCCCACCCCATCCCACCAGATTGCACTGGTCTCTGGGGAGGGCTTGAAAGAGGACCCTTTTCATGGACAGAGTATAGGTTTTCAGCCTCTGTGATTCCAACACTATGCATTTCCTGCTGGGTCTGGGGTGCCTGGGCCCTGCCTCTGCCAACCAGCACCATGCTGTAGTAGATCCAGCCACCTTCTCTTCAGTCCCAGTGACGTGAGCCCACACGGAAGGGAAGGCTGGCCTCGAGGTGAGCTTCTAGAGAGGGAGATGGGAAGCAGTCACAGAACAGGTTACTCCTATTCCGGTGAACTGGAAACTATGTTTATCTGTGTGTGCACGTTCTAGAACAGCTGGGAAGGGAAAGTACAACCTGGTCTCTGTCCCAGGAGAGATGGGAAGGGCACTCTGGATTTTGGTTATATTTTTAAGACTTGGTGGGAAATATTTTTTATGTATATGAATGTTTTGCCTACATGTATGTAAGTGCACCATATGGATGCAATGCCTGAGAGACCAGAAGACTATGTTGGATCCCCTGGAACTGGAGTTGTGAACGGTTGTTAGCTGCCATGTGGATATGAGGAACTGAACCCGGGTTCTCTGCAAGAGTCAGGAGGTCTCACTGAACCTGGAGCTTCCTAATTCAATGACACTGGGTGGCCAGTGAGCCCCAGGGACCCTCCTGTGTCTCTGTCTCCCCACTGCTGGGGTTATGGGCATGGGCCACAGCACCGGTTCTAGATGGTGCTAGTGATCTACCTCCAGCCCTCATCCTTGTGTGGGAAGCACTTTACTAACTGGGCCATCTCCTCAGCCCTATGCTGTTTTGGATTTTTGAAACAGGGTCTTTCTATGCAGCCTAGGCTGTCCTTAAACTCATTATACTCCTGCCTCAGCCTCTCAGGTGGTGGGATATCAAGCATATGACACCACACCGCATCTATTTTTATTTAAAGGAAAGTCTAAATCTTAGCCTTCCTCTGCATTGTAACCTTCATTCTTCAATGGACCAACAGATAGGATTGTTTTTACCCCTGGGCTGCTTGAGTTCCACTGACTCCCCTCCCTTCTCAGAAACCTGAAGTGTACGTTGAGCAGATGGCAGCAGCTGTAGGCATACCCTTCTCCAAAGTTTGTGCACTCATACACCCACAAAAGTGTTTGCACACACCATGCGAACTTGCTGCTCCAGGTGCCCCCTGGAGAGCACACAAGAGCCCCCCCCGACCTTCAGGTTGCGCTTCTTGCCCCATCTCTCCAACCCTGACCATTCCTGGTAGCAGGAAGAGGTTAGGGTGTAGACTTGGGAAGTCCTGGCTGCACAAACAGCGTGTGTTCTAATTGCTTGGACTTAAAGACATTGCATGGGAAAGAGAGAGGTGTGGTAGTGAGACTGCAATAAGGCCTGCCCCGGGGCAGGGGTCCCTAGCCCTCATGGTGCCCTTCGGGCACAGCTCCGCCCCAGCAGTTCCCCCTTGTTTGCTGCACCAGCAAGGGCCCCACCATCATGCAACTCCGGTTTCTCCTTGAAGTCAACACAGTGATCAAGGGACACAGAAGAAACTCAGTGTGGATCCCAAAGAAGGTGACAGGACCAGACACTGCAGAGGCTTTCCTGCATTCAATGCTTTGGGTGGAAGTGCCAAGGCTGAGCCATTAGCTGCCCAGGGCAGACGGTCCCTTGTAACCAGTTGGGGTGTTTGTGAACATCCTTCCAATACGCCTCACTACCCCCACCTAAAGCCCAGTCTCTGGAAGAACTGAGATGCATTACTAAGACAATAGGACTAGACATACCAATCACACACTAGAGCCAATCACACACACACACACACACACACACACACACACCCCTGGCACCGCTGCCCATCACTCTTCCTCCCTCCACACCTACAGGGTGCCCCTTGGTGGTAGGGGCTGGGGCTCTAGAAAAGCAAGGATGTGGGAAAGATACCCTGCATGTGCCCCTGTGCTTCCCTCAGCTTTGCAACTAGGAGTAACAGCCAGAGGCTCAGGCGCAGACCCACCAGTAACTGGGAACATCTTGGTTGACGCTGGTGCTCTCTCCTGAGACAGAGCAACTGCAGGACAGGGGCAGAGCATTTGGGGTGAGGCTCATGTTCACACCCTGGAGCAGGTGAAAACCTTGCAAGAGGTGGAAGTGAGAGGCAGCAGACTTCTCAGGTGCCCCTAGCAAGAGACAGAAGGCCCAGCCACCTGCAAGCACACTGCTTAGCCAGGGGGCATTTGGTGACTGAATGCTCTCAGAGACCAAAGGAAGGACCAAGAGACGCTTCTAGGGTCTGAAGGGCGGGGACCACTGTGGCCATGTGGCATGTCCTTCATCAACAACAGATGTTGAAGCCATTTGGGAGCTGCCTGGCAGCCACAAACTCATACCACATACTGCAGTGAAGACAGTAAACAGGAAAGGTCAGCGCAAACATGGACTCACATGAGGTCCGTACATGCAGCCAGTGAGCACTAGGCAGAGGGGCATGTGAGACCTGATCACATCCCAGAAGGCCAAGGCCAGAAAGTGGGTTGGTCAGCCTGCAGAGGTCACTGGCTGCTAGAGGAGGAGGAAGGGAAGGAAGGGGAGGGGGAGGAAGGAGAAGGGGGAAGAGGAGGAGGAGGAGGAGGAGGAACTAGCTAGGAACCAGCCAACTATGTACTGACTTCATGCTTCATCTGGGCTTCAGAGGGAAGAGTTAACTCCTAGAGAGAAGAGTTGACTTGTTCTGGGTGGAACAGCCACTTATCAGCTGAGCTGGGATTTGAACTCGACTCTTTTTGTCCTATTCTCCCTAACCTTAACCACAAGAACAGATTTACTTTCCAGGCTAAGGGACCCCTGGGATCCATCCTGGTCCATCTGGCTTTGGAGAAATCCAAATGGACCGGCCAGATAGGCTCCGGCCACTTTTTCATCTGCCCTGGGACACCCTGTGCCTGGGTGGTAGGGTCAGCTATCAGGGCAGTGGGTACCCCTCTGCTACTCACTGGGNAGGAAGAAAGGGAGGGGGAGGAGGAGGAGGAAGTGGGGAGGAAAGAGGACTTCCCCCAGGCTCCCTCTAAGATGCAGGTAACACCATCTGAAATGAGCAGTGACTTGTCCCTGGTCAAAGGGAATGGCTCAACAGCTGTTTCTTGAGGACAAGTCTCTACCCAGTCCCTCTCCTGTGATAGGCTGCAGAGCTTTCCATCGGCACTCCTCTAGATCCATGTTAGCTCAAAATCCAGACACCTTTGCCACCAGACTCCCGTCCCCAGAGCACCTGATGGAGCCCAAGCCCCCTCACTAAAGCAGGTAGCAGCTCCTCTGATGCGATGGTTAAGCACTGTCAGTGCAGCAGGATCTAAGACCACTGGAGACAACCTCTGGGATCTCTGTGAGGAGCTTCTGGACTGGATGACTGGAGTGGGAAGAGCCGCCTTAAACGTGGGTGGCACGTTCAGCAGGAGTCCTGACTGAACATGAAGGAGGAAGCCGGCTGAGCAGCGGCATTCATCTCTCTCTGCAATGTGACCATTGTCTCAGACAACTGCCTCCATGCCTTCCTCATGTCAATGCACTGTACCCTCAAACCATGCACCCAGATAAACCCTTCCTTCCACAAGTTGCTTTTGTCAGGTGTTTTCTTACAGCAAAGAAAGAGGTAACTGATATACCCAATCTGCCCAGATCATTTGCTTTGAGTTGTATGGAAGACTGTACTGGAAACTGCTCAATATTAATCTCAGGCTAAGCTTGTAGAAGACACCCTTGTCTCCCAGAAAGTAATATTGATGTATAAATGCCTCAAGCTTTGCAATTACATAGAGTAAGGAGTAAAGGGTGGGCAGGAAATGTGAAGGCAGAGAGCTGTCTGCAAGAAAGATGTCTAACGTTCAGTGGTGCTGACAAGTGCTCAGAGCTTCAACCTGCCCAGAGCCTTGGTTCTTCCTGAATGAGGTCACTGTGCCACCAGCATTTGCCCTGCAAAGGGCAGTGGCCTCGGAAGGACAATCTCCTTGAAGGAACCTGTTAACACATCGGCCATGGCTTGGTCCTCAGATCTGCCCACCCTAAGGTGTCTCCTACCCAGGGCCCACCCCCTAAAGACTACACTGACCCAAAGATAAGAATGATTTGAGCTGGGCATGGTGGTACACGCCTTTAATCCTAGCACTTGGGAGGCAGAGGCAGGCGGATCTTTGTGAGTTCAAAGCCAGCCTGGTCTACAGAGTGAGTTCCAGGACAGCTGGGGCTTCAGGGAGACCCTGTCTCAAAAAGGCAAAAAAAAAAAAAATGATTTGTCGGAGCTGGTGAGATGGCTCAGCAGTTAAGAGCCCCAACTTCTCTTGCAGAGGACCCGGTTCAATTCCCAGCACCCACATGGTGGCTAAGAACCATCTTTAACTCCAGTTCCAGGGGAATCCAACGCCCTGTTCTGACCTCTGCAGCATTACATGACATGGGTGCACAAACCTGCATGCGGACAGTACACTCATACAAAAAAAAAAAAAAAAAAAAAAAGAATGATTTGTCAGCCTAGCACAGGACTCCAGCTTCCATTTCAATTCAAACTTTTATTTAGTTTTTTTCAGCTCAAAAGAATTCTTTTCCTTTGCCTGGCAAAAGCTGAGGGGCAGTTGAATGATGGCAGTGCAGCATTCTGTCCATTAGTGGCTGTCATCCAGAAGGAGGAGACGTGCTCTGGGACCAGGGGACTTAGCCATCAGCAAGTCCTGGGAAGATTGTGTGAGAGCTGAAGGAGCGGGTGAAAATGGAGGCCGCTTGTCCATTGCTTTTTCTGGCTCCTGTTTCTTTACTCCAGCCCCAGATGTTCAAATGAAACCATTTGACCTTTTACTGTTAGGTGCCTCTTGAGAACCCTCAGTGAGATTTATCAAGTTAAGGGTCCTGTGGAAATTCTGAGCAAATTTCGATTATCTGCCCTGGCCTGGAGCTTGACTGTGGAGTGACTGATGGTACAAGCTCTCAGATCCCATGTTCAGGTAGCACTGTGAGCTGCAGCCCTGGGCACACCAAGGTACAGCCTGCTTCTCCTTGACAAGAATTAACCAGAGAATGAATGCTTGAATCCTATCACCTCTCCATCCCTGGGACAGAAGGGGCCTCGGGCAGGAAATATTTTATAGTAAACAGAAAGGTAGCAAGGACAAAAGGCAAAACAGAGGAATAAAAGTGAGAGGTGAGAAGAAATGACTTGAAAGGCAGAGACTACAGTTCAAGAACCTGCTAGAAACTTCTGCACTTGGTTGTCACAATGAAGCTCTCTGCTTCCAAAGATTGTGTGAGAGCATCCAGTCTTTTTATAAATCAGGAATGTAAGTCACATCCTGTCTGAGCACCTTACCTTTCCAATATCCATTTATTTAAATGTTTTTAATTCATTTCTCTGTGTGTGTGTGCATACCTCTTCAGAGGCCAGAAGACAGTGCCTGAGTCCTTGGAGCTAGAGTTACAAGCATTCTGTGAGCCACTCCACATGGGTCCTGGGATCTGCTCCCCAGTCCCCATGACTGAGCAGCAAGTACTTTTAACCACTGAGCCATTTCTCCAGCTCCCCGGCATAAATCCAATTTTGGTACATTAATTTATTTGAGGGGTGATATACATACCACGGAATACGTGGCTGTCAGAAGGTAACCTGAGGGGGCTGGTTCTCTTCCTCCCCCATGTAGATTCTGGGGGTGCAACTCAGATCTTCAAACTTGGCAGCAAGCATCTTTACCAGCTGTAACATCTTCCTGTCCAGTCACAAATCCATTTTTAAGTGATATTCTATGGGACTCTATGGGCACCAGAAAAATCTTGTTTATGATCCTTCTCATGAATGTTTTAGAATGTTTTAGATCTTATTTATAGACCCACATAGTGTATGTTTCTACAAGTTTCTGAGCTACATGTGGGAAATAGCTGATAAAATGCAAGCCTTTAAATATTTATCTGCGGGACTGGAGAGATAGCCTAGCAGTTAAGAGCAACGACTGCTCTTGCAGAGGACCCGGGTTCGATCCCCAGCACCCACATAGTGGCTGAAAACCATCTTTAACTCCAGTTCCAGGGGAATCCGACACCCTCTTCTGACCTTCTCGGCATTGCACGACACGGGTGCACCAACCTACACACAGACAGTACATTCATACACATATGAAAATAAATTCAAAAAAAATATTTATCTGCATTCATGAAAGGGTACAGACTCAAAATGAACTCCTTCACTTTCCTTTGGCTAGGCCTGTGGATTCAGGCTCATCCTTCTATGGTAGGAAGAACTTGGTGCCATAGACTAAAATGATAGCATTACTCAATTGGTGACAGGATGTCACAGAAGATTCAGCATGAATAGTTCCTCTCTGGCATTAGTTGAAATTGATGGACTCAGATTGGGTACTAAGTTTCTCAAGGAGTAACTCTGGCTACACCAAGGTTGTATAGTTACTCAGTGACTAGGTTTATTAAGCCCAAAGCTAGATATTGTGCAACCTACTTAATAATTATTGTGTCACCCACACTACAAGCCCCCGCTTAAGAAGCTTCCCACAGTGACTCAGCAACAAGGATGTCTCATGCATTCAGCAAAGACGTCAGAGTGTGGACGTAAATCCATCAGAGATGTGCCTTAGGGAACACAGGTGTTCCTAACTTCTCCTCTGTGAGGATGGGCCCTTAAGGTTTGTTCCTGATCTTGCATCTAAAATACTACTAGAATCTCAGGAATGCAAACCAAGGCTGGTTGACTAGCTGACCAGAGAAATCAAACCTGGAAACTAGCCACCTAGTAAAAGAGCAGCCTGAATATCCACTAAAACTCGGAAAGCTTGCACCAATTGGAATATTGCTGCCTTGCGCCCCTCCTGGTTGCTATTCCCAGGTCACTGTTGCCAACACAGATTGAAATACTCCTCTGCCGATTTAGTGAGATAAATCTATTGATCAGCTGCCAGACGTGAGGCCTACTGACAATGCTTGCAAAGAGGATTACAGAACCTCCTGTCAGCCTTGGGAAGACTGCTGCCAAGTCTCCAAGCTGGCTCAGCTCCCAGCTTTGTTCCTGACTGACTTCCTGCAGGAGCAGGCCGTGTACATGTCTTAGGTGCTTCATATTAATCAAAAAATGAATTATGAAGTACACTTTTCTATCTATAAGCCTATGTGGATTTCTCCAGGACCCATCTCTTAGAGATGTTTTTACAAGTTTGTTTGACAGGCTAGTTCCAAATAGATGTCACATGGGGTAACAATTAATTAGTCACTGTTCTTCTTGCCGGGCATGGTGGCGCACGCCTTTAATCCTAGCACTCAGGAGGCAGAGGCAGGTGGATCTTTGTGAGTTCAAGGCCGGCCTGGTCTACAGAGTGAGTTCCAGGACAGCTGGGGCTACAGGGAGACCCTGTCTCGAAAAGACAAAAAAAAAAAAAAAAATTAGTCACTGTTCTGTTGCCAATTTCACAATTTCTAAAGATGTTTATAAGCACACCCTAATTTGCCCTCTTCTTTAGGCTCTAAGTAGAAAGTCCATGCACATGTTTATATTTTTAACTTAAGTCAAAGCATGACAAAATGGTGAGAAATCTTTCTAGTAATTAGCTGGGACACTTTCTTCTCACAATTGATACAGGCTTAATCAGGGAACATTTTATTTCTTTAACACCTTGACAGTGAGGACTTGGAATATTTCAAGACAAGTAGCTTTATAATGCAGTGAATCCAAAATGGAATAATGGTCTTTCTAAACTTATGGGACCCACACAGGAACTGATTGAGGAAACTGTTGAAAGAATGCCTAAATATTCCAATCCTGAGGGTTGCCTTCTTAATGACAGATTAGGGATTGTCTGAAAACTGACAGAGCATTTTCCAACTATGGCATGCAACTGAGTGTCAGATTTGAGTCCAGATTCTCAGTGCGTTTGGCAGGTGCAAATGAAGCTTCATGCAGACATTTCTGAGAGAAAAGAGAACCTTTCTTAAGGTGTTTTACTTAGCCCGCACATTAAAATTTCCTGAAATGCTTTGAAAAAATGCTGAACCCCAAGTCAATTAGATTTGAGTGGGAATGGGTGGGGCTAGGCATGGGTGTTTTGTTTGGTTAGGTTTTCTAAGCTCCCTGGGGGGTCTAGGAGCATCCAGGGCTGAGAACCCGTGATTTCCAACAAAGAAACCACACATAAAGTAGCCCCTCCCCAGCTCCCTACTTAGTCCTCGTCTTCTATTCTTTTCATATGTCCCCATCGAAAGAATGCTCTGGCTTTGAGCCTCAAAAGCGGTAGAGCTCTGGCAGTGCAGGAGCCCACTGCTGGGATGCCTGGCAGATAAGGCCATTTAGGGCAGGGGAAATAAGGGGGCTTTACACTTGGGCTCAACTGCATTATTAGAATATGGATGCTTGGTGCTCCAGTTTCTGGATGAAGCTTGAAACGACTTAGATATTATTGCCAGAGACAACTACCATCTCCCCCTTAACCTGCCTTATCCTTCTCCCAAGCCTGCATTCCCCCAGTCTGTTGAGTCTAGCTCTGTAGCTGCTAGAGACTCCTAGAGCTGTCTAGACCAGCAGCACAGACTCACTGTCCCATTCATTGTTGGTGTGGGCTTAGTGGAATTAACCTTATCATCCCAGTACTATCCCCTCTCTCTTTGAGTCAGAGAGCACTCTGATATACGAGTGAGTCTATTTCTGAGAGAGAGGGGGTGGGGGTAAGAGAAGCCTTCTTCTCCGTGGGCTGGCGGAGCACTAGAACCTCACAAAGGTGCTGCAGATCCTAGTTTACACCACACATCCCACAGAGGCCAGACTCTCAGCTGGATGCTGTGTGTCCTTTCCCCCAGACTCCAGCTCTCACCACTTCAACAGCTGTCCCAGCATCCACTGTGGATACCCTTGTCGCAGGGACATGCCCTCATTAACAGAACTCTTAGGAGTTGACATGATAGTTCCTGTCCAACAGTCTTCACCTGTTCCTGTAAACCTGGAGGTAATTAGCTTCTGATCTATGCCTCCTGTGAACAGGAGTTTATTTTTTCTGTGCTGTCTTTAATCTTTTTCGTAGCCCTTGGATTCTGGGCTGATATGTTGCAAAAATCTCCTGGGAAAGGTGCTGAGCAGTCAGGTGTCAGCTGTTGATCTGTCAAAATTCAGCAATTGCAGGATGCACAAGAATGCTGTGGCACACAGCTTACATTGGGCATTCATAAAGTCAAATATTTGAGTGTTTGTCTTGTGGCAAACATTGGATATATGAGTACACACATATACACACAAACACACACACACAGAGAGAGAGAGAGAGAGAGAGAGAGAGAGAGAGAGAGAGAAAGAGAGAATGCCTGTCCTCATGGACAGTTATATGTGCTCCTAAATTAATGGGATATTTTTCTATTTGATCATCTCTTCATTGATTTATTTCATGTATTCCAGGCTGGCCTCAAACTCTATATTGCTAAGGCTGGCCTTGAAATCCTGATCCTTCTGCCTCTGCCTCCAGAGTTCTGGGGTTACATACAGGTATGTATGCATCACCACATCAAGTCATGTCATGCTGGGACTTGAACACACAACTTCATGTATACTAGGCAAGCACTCTACCAACTGACCTACATCCGCAGCCTTCATCCTTGAATACAGCAGCTGGGGGCTTAGGAGGGGAAACAAAAGCAAGACCTTTTATTTTATTTTATTTTATTTATTTATATTTTTTTATCAAATCTAGACCCGTGTCTCCCACCCTATCCCCCCACCCCACCAGAGCTCATGCATTCTGCCAAACATGCTTTTCATCTCTTTCTCAGTCTTTTTCAATATTCTCCATGTGGAAGTTGACTGTTTTGAGCAGAAGTTCACTGTTTCAGTCAGTTCTTTAAAAGCAAGACCTTTTGGGGCTGGAGAGATAGCCTAGTGGTTAAGAGCACCGACTGCTCTTGCAGAGGACCCGGGTTCGATCCCCAACACCCACATGGCGGCTAAGAACAGTCTGTAACTCCAATTCCAGGAGAACTCCAGTTCCGGGGGAATCCGAGACCCTCTTCTGACCTCCGCGGCATTGCACGACACGGGTGCACAAACCTACATGCAGACAGTACATTCATACACATACAAAAATAAATTAAAAAAAAAATCAAGACCTTTTGTTTTTGTTTTGTTTTGTTTTGTTTTTGGTCTTTTCAAGACAGGGTCTCCCTGTAGCCCCAGCTGTCCTGGAACTTGCTCTGTAGACCAGGCTGGCCTTGAATTTACAAAGATCTGCCTGCCTCTGCCTCCCAAGTGCTAGGATTAAATGCGTGCGCCACTACGCCCAGCTAAGACCTTTTGAAAGGTGGTTTGAAAGTGGTTTGCCCAGCTAAGACCTTTTGAAAGGTGGTTTGAAAGTGGTTTCGTGAGGGCCGGGTGTGGTGCCACACGCCCTTAATTGTAGCACTTGGGAGGCAGAGGCAGGCGGATCTTTGTGAGCTCAAGGCCAGCCTGGTCTACATAGTGAGTTCCAGGACAGCTGGAGCTACAGGGAGACCCTGTCTCAAAAAGACCAAAAAAAAAGCGGTTTCATGATATAAATTAATAAATTTAAGTGGTTTTAAAATGAAAATCCTTGTTCAAGAGATGCTGAATCCTAGATGTTGATTTTGGATACATATTTACCTGAAATCCTAGAGACTCCAGGGCTCAAACTGATAAAAAACAATATCAGGCATTATATCTCAACTGGGTCCTTTTAAAAACGAAATCTTCACCAACCCCTGCACTGTCAGTTAAATCCCACACACACGGTTTCTTCACCACCAAGCAAATGAAAGAAAGCAAGGAGGGGGCAGGGGGAATAAAACTGTTTCTGAATTATTGTTTCTGCACCCAGAGAAAGAGCTGCGTTTGGCTTTCCAGGGTAGAAGGAAGAAATAATATATCCACTTCCCTCTCCCAGGCCTCCTGCACACCAAAACCCACTTAACATTTCACAGAGGCACAAGAACAAGACAAACAGCTAGGCAAGGCTAGAATGTTGCACTGTGCGGGCTTAGCTGGTGCTGGAAATAATGTCGCAAATCCGACTTCAGTGTGACCTCTACGGCTAAGGGATGTGATGCTCCCCAGAGCAGGTCTGGGAGGCTGGCATCAGATGACTACACTGACGGTCATGCTTTGGCCCTGGGGCACGATCTTGCGGGGCCAGGACAGCAGCAGCTTGCGCAGCTCCTCGCGGAAGCTGTCGTGCAGCCAGGCATAGATGAAGGGGTTGTAGCAGGCGGAGCTCATGGCCAGCCAGTGGCAGAGCAGCTGCACCAGCCCGAAGGCATAGGGGTCGATGGCGCGCGGGTCGAGGTCCCGCAGCAGGTTGAAGATGTGCAGCGGCAGCCAGCAGACTGCGAACACCACCACCACCACCACCAGCAAGCAGAAGGTGCGGCGGCGGCGCGCGCGGTCCCAGTCCGCCTGGCTCTGGGTCACGCTGCCAGGCACCACGCGGTTCCGGAGCTTCACCCACACCCGGACGTAGGACAGGAGGATGACCAGAAGGGGGAGCAGGTAGGTGCCGAGCAGCAGCCCCCAGGCGTAGAGCTGGCGCTGGTGCTCCTGCGAGCCCCAGAACTCCTCGCAGAGGCGCACGTCGTGGGGCTTGAGCTCCACGTGGTAAGTGTGCATGGCGGCCGGCAGCGCCAGCACCGCGGACAGCGCCCAGATGGCCAGCACCGCGTAGGCACTGAGCCGCAGCGAGATGCGCCTGCGCAGCGGGTGCACCAGCACGACGTAGCGGTCCACGGCGATCGTGGTGAGTGTGAACACAGACACGTACACGGTGACCGGCTGCAGGAAGAATACCAAGTGACACAGGCCGCCGCCGAACACCCAGCCGCGAGGCTCGAAGGCGTAGGCCAGCGTGAGCGGCACGCAGGCGGCGCACATGAGCACGTCGGACAGAGCCAGGTTGCCGATGAGGAAGTTGGTCACGTTGTGCAGCCGGCGCACCCGCGCGATCACCAGCACCAGCAGGCAGTTGCCCACCAGCCCCACGACCACCACGATGCTGTACAGCAGCAGGATGAGCCCCTTCAGCTGATGCACCAGCTGCAGGCTCTGGAACGGTGTGACCGCGGCAGTGCGGGGACCTGCCGCTGACCCATTGCCCTGCGGGGCCTCTGCGCTCTGGTTGGCTGGAGTTGAGCCTGCTGGCGACAGCCCAGAAAACAAACCGGGATCCCCGGGGGTTCGAGTGGGCAGGGAGGTCATGGCCACCTGTCCAAAGGTAATAAAAATCATCACTCTGCGTTCCCTACCAGCCCTTCTCCATCACCCAAATCCTCCCTTTGAAATAACTAGCCCTAGAATGGCAAGCGCAATAGAGGACCGTCCTTCCACCTCGGTAAAATAAACCTGAGCACCGATGTTTGAAACGTCTCCTATTCGTGCACAGCACTCCCGGCCCGGCTGCAGAGACCAGATCCAGGAGCTCGTCCTACCTGTGAGCTGGGCTTGGCCGGCGGGAAAGCGCTTCCGGGAGGGAGGACCAGATTACCTGCGGTCCTCAGGTCCTCAGCCCACGACGGCCACCCGAGCCGCTCGCTCTCTTCTCCTCGGAAACGGTAGGAAGGGATCCGGGGGTTCACAGTGGGGCAGCGGCTTTTGAGGGGCCTGGGAGCTCCTCCTACTCGCTCCACCCCCACTCCAGCGCTCCCTTGTAGGGAAGATGAGGGCGGAGCCTGCTCCCCAACTTCATGCTTAGAGAGCTAGCAAGGGGGGCAGCGAGTGTAGGAGGGGAGGTGGAGCCAGAAAGAGGTGGGGCCGCGAGTCTGGGCCCCAGGCTGGAAGGGTGGTCTCCACTGCGGAAGTATGCAGCACCCCCCAGAAAATACACGGGAGGGCACCCCCCCACCCCGGAAGGGCAGAGGAGAATTGGGACAGCCCCGTGTAGTCTCAAGAGGGAAAGCATAGGGGAGGACGTGGGGATGGGGGATCAAGATGCACTAGAGTGGAGGTGGTGGGGGAGATGGGACAAGCGGATCCTTCAGCTCCAGATCCTGCAGAATCCCAGCTGCACTCAGGGAGTCGCTGGGGAGCTCTTGCTCAGGCTTGGAAGGCAGAGCAGGGAGCTGGTCTGGGACCCTCTGACCCTGTGTCCTGAGTGGAGCCCCATGGCCCCTCCCAGCTAGGGGGAAACCATGGACAGCTCCCAGGTGAGTCGCTGCACCACCAGTGTGTGGCTGTTCTGTTCTGTGGGTCTGAAGCATCAGGTCGGATGCGCTACCTAAGGGACTGCTTCTTGGGCTGTGGGCTCAGAGAAGAGCAGAGAGAAGGGTGGAGATTTGGTGACTTTGGCTCTTTTGCAGATCACCCACATGAAGGGATGCAGGGACAGCAGGAACATTTACATCCCTGGCTCACAAAATACAGGCCTCATGTCTGTCACACTGTATAAACTGAACCCGGGTCTGGATCCACCCCTCCTGCTCATTCCTCTCCCTCGGCCACAGCAGCCTAATGCCACAGCAGCCTAATGCCACAGCAGCCCTGACTCTCCCCACAGAGAATGTGTTGAATTCCTAGCCTGTATGTCTTATTTCACTCCCAGAATAAAAGCCCTCAAGCCTCCTTCTCCAGTCTTAGGATTATTTTTTTAATGTACTAGTAATTGCAATATTCAACTAGGCTAACAAAAGTAACAGACATCTGAAAGGCTTGAAAGTTTCATAAAATCGCTAGTAGCATTATGTTGTCACCAAAAGGTAAATTAATCTGCATTGTAAGAGATCTTCCTGAAGGAAAGGGACTTCGCAACCTTCCCTACTTGGCAGCTATTGGTTTCATGGGCTGCTCCTTGTCTTCCAGGGGCTGGGCTTCATGAACTGGTCCCCTCTCTGGTCACTCTTCCTCCTTTATCCTCTGGAGCTTCAGATATCCCAGCCAGACTGGAAAGAAGCAGAGAATTATTCCACCCTTGAAATTCAAGTGACTCACCCACACGAGAAGAAGAGTCAACAGTGACACAAAAGCTAACAGCGAGCCAGGCGTGGTGGCGCACGCCTTTAATCCTAGCACTTGGGAGGCAGAGGCAGGCGAATCTTTGTGAGTTCAAGGCCAGCCTGGTCTACAGAGTGAGTTCCAGGACAGCTGGGGCTACAGGGAGACCCTGTCTCGAAAAGACAAAAAAAAAAAAGTGNGAGGCAGGCGAATCTTTGTGAGTTCAAGGCCAGCCTGGTCTACAGAGTGAGTTCCAGGACAGCTGGGGCTACAGGGAGACCCTGTCTTGAAAAAGACCAAAAAAAAAAAAAAAAAAAAAAACTAACAGCGAATGCACCTGTATGCATCCTAAACCCACACCCCTGTATGATAATCGGTGCAGCTGAAGCCAGTATGAAATTTAGAAAAGAAAAGAAAAACCCAAAGTAGTTCACATGTGTACTGGGGCACCTTCCACAGAAGAGGGTAGTTTATCACTTGCCAAATAAGTCTGGTAAAAAAATCTAGCTACTAACCATACCAGCACAACTAGTAAACTGCAGCTAGTAAGCTGGAATCTCAACTCAGATCTGGTGTAGAGCAAGATGCCCCCCCAGAAGGCAAACCTATTCAATTACTGTATTTCTCTGTGTGTTCTCCCAGGTGTACATGTATCCAGTCCAGAGATTAATATCAAATGTCTCCCTCCATCGTTCTCCACCTTATTATTTGAGACAGGGTCTCTTGTCTCTCACTAAACCTGGAGCTTCCTGTTTCAGCTAAACTGGCTGGACAGCAAGCACCTGGCATTTACCTACCCGTTCTCTGCCCCCCACCCCTGAACTCTGGGAGCTGGAGTTATTGGTGTGTGGCATCATACCTGGCTTTTTACATGGTGCTAGGAAGACAAACTCAGTTCCTCATATTTATGTAGCAGGAATTTTACCCACTGAGTCATCTCTCCAGCCAGGATTTGAAGATTTGACACCAGCTAAGTTCATGCTGATACACTAGCATTGTCTCAAAATGGGGGAACATTCCAGAAACAAAGCAATTATCTGAATCTTGTCTAAGGCCAGGCAGTAACTGGGCAGAAGGTTTCCTGTGGGTGAGTTTAGTCTTCTAAGCCTGTCCTTTGTATAGTAAGACCCAGGAACCCTCCCCTCCTTGGTTCCTAGGCTGAGCCATTTACCAGTTTTAAAGGTGGCTCTGCAACATAGCAGGGCTAGGCAGAGAGACCAGCCATGGCAGAAACTGTAAGAACCGACACGATGTTGCACATAAAAATAAAGAAAATCCATTTGTTTTCTTTACAGGATTCTGAGAACAGAATGACCAGAAATGGTCTTTATTATTCTAGGCTTTTATTTTGAACCCATGAAAAATCAAGGGTAAGACCCCAAGCACCTGCCTTCCCCTCACCCAGAAGCATCCTTGAAGTGTCATAATATTGTTTCTGCCTTATTTCAATCTGTGCTTTGCACTGAGTTCCAATCTTTTAGGCTGAATGCTTAGGCAAACTTTGGCTTTTCTCTAGCCAAACACATATGAAAGCTATTGACTACATCCTGAACTCCGAAAGAGTGAGCAGTGCCCATTTTCCAGAAAGAAAACCTACTCTAAAATGGTCTTGCCTCACATGGAGTTAAGAGGATGGGCTAGAGCAGTCATTTCTTGTCCTCCTAGTCAGCAGTCAGGCTGTACTTATGTAGACAGACTTTGGTCACCTCTGTTCCTAGAGATCGCCAAGCAATCTCTAGGAACAGAGGTGACCATCCCAAGCATGACCCCAGAATAGAAAATACATAAAACAGGGGCTAGAGAGGCAGCTCAGTTGGTTTAAGAGCACTGGCTGTTCTTGCAGAGGACACGGGTTGAATTTCCAGCACCCACATGGCAGCTAACAATCATCCCTAACTCAAGTTCCAGGGAATCTGATGCCCTCTTCTGAACTCCGAGGGCATGGCATGACACGGGTGCACGTACACACATGCACAGAATACACTCATACACATAAAATAATAAAATATTTAAAAAATATATATATAAAACAAATACCTATATAGCATGGGCTTCTTGTAAAGGCAGTTTTAACTAACAATGTCTGGTCTCCTATGCTTTCAGTTCTCCTAAATATAGGCTGCCCAACCCCCAGGCAAGGGGTGGGTAGACCTCCCAAGTAGGGTAAAGATCCTCCACGACCCGCACATATTAGGGATAATGAAGCCTGGTGGTTCAATGGTTATTTGTTAAGGATCTGTTCTGAGACAAGCCCTGGGGACAAGGTGCCTTAAGGGAGAGAGAGAGGACTAAGTAAGAAGCACCCTAGTCCTCAAAGAACCCCTTGTCTACTGCAGAGTTTGGTGGAGGGCAGTTGGACAACATCCTGAGGTGCCACTACTCTAGAAAGACCAATCCGAAATCTGCAAAGCTCAGTGGCATCAGTCAACTAACAGCCCCAGGAATCTTGATTTTCAATTCTTCTCAGACTTACCTATCTCCTTAGAGATGGTTCTTTAAATAATTTCTTCTTTTGCAGTTCAATTGCCTTGTACATGACTTGCACACCAAACTAAAATAAGACCTTGAGTGCTAGGCATGGTGGCAAACACCTTTAATACTAGCACTCAGGAAGCAGAGGCAGGCAGATCTCTGTGAGTTCAAGGCCAGCCTGGTCTACAGAGTGAGTTCAGAACAGCTGGGGCTATAGGGAGACCCTATCTCAAAAATACAAAAAAAAATATTTAATGCCTGTATTAAATAAATTGATTAAATATTTTCAATATAAAAATGGTAACACACTTAAGCTAATTGGGGATACATAATTGTTATTTGACCTATTCCCAACTTGTACTAGATTCCCAGTGACAACTTTGGGATTAAATGTACCTAAATGTTCTCCATATTTTTCTGTATTGTGCAAGTACTACCTGTGAAATTACTTTTGCCTACAAAGATAATTTAGCTTAAAACAACAACAATAACAAAAATCCCTCTGCTTTACCTCCTTAATATATCAGTATATAGTCCAATAGAAAACAGTCAGGATGGTCTTAATGGACCTTTACAACTTGGTTCCTATCTATGTGTATGTAATTCAACTCCTGCCTTTTAGAAAAATTATAGTTCAAAATATAAGTGTCTAAATACAAAAAACGCCAAAGAAAAAAAAAAAAAAAAAAAAAAAAAAGAAAGAAAGAAAAGAAGAAATGTTTGAATTTATTTCTTTAAGCATTTGGATTAAGCTGTGGATGGAACTCAGTTGACAGAGTACTTGGCTAGCATGTATAAAGCTCTGACTTTGGTCCCTAACACAGCATAAAATTGGATGTTGATGGTACAAATCTGTAATTCCAGCACTTGGGAGGTAGAGGCAGGAGGATCAGAAGTTTGGGGTCTTTATTTTTATAGTAAGTTCGAGGCCAGATTAGGATACATGAGACCCTATCTCCAAAGGAAAGTATCTGGATATTAAAGAAAGATGTCCTGAGTTGGCATATGGGTAGGCAGCATTGATGCAAGTGTGCCAGCCAGCATGGTGTGCTTACCCGCTTCTGTCTGTCCTAATGGCTTCATGGCTAACTCAAGGTCTTTTTTTTTTTTTTTTTTTTTTTTTTTTTGTATTTTTGAGATGGGTCTCCCTATAGCCCCAGCTGTTCTGAACTCACTCTGTAGACCGCATGTGGCCTTGAACTCACAGAGATCTGCTGCCTCTGCTTCCTGTGCCTAGTATTAAAGGTGTTTGCCACCATGCCTAGCACTCAAGGTCTTATTTTAGTTTGGTGTGCAAGTCATGTACAAGGCATTGAACTGCAAAAGAAGAAATTATTTAAAGAACCATTCTAAGGATAAGGTAAGTCTGAGAAGAATTGAAATCAAGATTCCTGGGGCTGTTAGTTGACTGATGCCACTGAGCTTTGCAGATTTCGGATTGGTCTTTCTAGAGTAGTGGCACCTCAGGATGTTGTCCAACTGCCCTCCACCAAACTCTGCAGTAGACAAGGGGTTCTTTGAGGACTAGGGTGCTTCTTACTTAGTCCTCTCTCTCTCCCTTAAGGCACCTTGTCCCCCAGGGCTTGTCTCAGAACAGATCCTTAACAAATAACCATTGAACCACCAGGCTTCATTATCCCTAATATGTGCGGGTCGTGGAGGATCTTTACCCTACTTGGGAGGTCTACCCACCCCTTGCCTGGGGGTTGGGCAGCCTATATTTAGGAGAACTGAAAGCATAGGAGACCAGACATTGTTAGTTAAAACTGCCTTTACAAGAAGCCCATGCTATATAGGTATTTGTTTTATATATATATTTTTTATATTTTTTATTTATGTGTATGAGTGATTTGTGTGCATGTGTGTAGTGCACCGTGTCTGCCATGCCCTCGGGTTCACGAGAGGGCATCAGATTCCTGGAACTTGTAGTTGGATGATTGTTATTATGTGTGTGCCTGTGGGTGTGGAATATTCAACCCAGTGTCCTCTGCAAGAACAGCCAGTGCTCTTAAACCAACTGAGCTGCCCTCTAGCCCCTATTTTNTTTTTTTGGTCTTTTCGAGACAGGGTCTCCCTTTAGCCCCCAGCTGTCCTGGAACTCACTCTGTAGACGAGGCTGGCCTTGAACTCACAAAGATCCGCCTGCCTCTGCCTCCCAAGTGCTAGTATTAAAGGTGTGCGCCACCACACCTGGCTTCAAAAGACATTTTCATATAGGCATAAAGTAATTCCAAATGCATTGAAAAATAAACATTTTGTAAACTTAAAAGATGCAGAGCCCCTTTAGGCAAAGCTTGTATTCACTGCAGAGGGCTGAAGTGCTTGCTATTGGGCAGGACAAGGGAGGCATCTGTACAAATGAGGAACTCATACTGAGACTGAGCTTCCCAAGCCATTCCGCATGAAAAGGCCTCTACCCTCCCACTCCCAATAACACTGCCACGGCTTCTTGTCACCCTGCTAGTGCCATTCTGCATCAAGAACTCTATCTTGTGGTCCCAACTGTTCCCCAAAGCCAGGCACACTTTCTCAAATATTACCCTGTTTTCTAAGGTCACTCATTTCAGAACCTAAGTCTCATGTGTAGTCTGGGTGTCAGAGCTTGGACCACACACTTAACTACTGGTGGTCAGAGGTCGGGACCAGGAATTTCCAGGTTCTTGGCCTCTTACCCAAAGAACTGGAAATAAGGAGCCATACAGAACTGCTGAAGAAGCAACAAACTTTAATAGTACAGATTATAGGACACCCTGTCAAGACTGGCAGTGGGCCGCACTAGTGAGGGCCCGGGATTTGTTTTTATAATGTTCCAGAGAAAGGGGAATTTGGCTGCTAATGGGCATAGTTTGAGTGATTCTCTATTCTAATTGGTAGACTAGGTCACCTATTCATTTTTCCTACTGTGCATGTCCCTTCCCATAATACACCTGATTTCAGTCACACACATGTCCAATTATGCATAGGCATACAATGGCAAATAGGGAATTCTCCCTAAAAGTTCATTTGAAGGACAATTTGTCTTACTGGGCATGCACCCAAAGCCAGTTCAGATTTGCTTGGAGACAGGTGGATCCTGGGGATTCCCGGCCAGCCAGTCTAGCCAGCTGGTGAGATCTAGGTTCAGTAAGAGACTATCTCAAAAAATAAGGTGGTGAGGGGTGAAGAAAGACACTCAATATCAACTTCTGGCTTCAAATGTGTGCCCACATGTACCACACATGCACATGTGAGCACACATAATACAAATTATGAGCCAGTCACTGTCCGTAGTTGCCACAGCAAGGACCCTTGTTATAATGTATTGCTGTACTTCTCATCTTTGGAAGTTCATTTTATTTGGGGGAGGGGGGCTATTTCTCATTAAGTAGAGCACATGTATCAGAATCAACTAATTAATACAATGTGAAATATATCCACATAAAATAGCACTGTGGGGGCTGGAGAAGTAGCCTAGTGGTTAAGAGCGCCGACTGCTATACAGAGGACCCGGGTTTGATCCCCAGCACCCACATGGCAGCTGAGAACTGTCTGTAACTTCAATTACAGGAGAATTCCAGTTCCAGGGGAATCCAACACCCTCTTCTGACCTCCGCAGTATTGCACGACACGGGTGCACAAACCTACATGCAGACAGTACATTCATATACATAGAAAATAAATAAATAAAATAAAAATAGCACTGTGAACATAATAGTATGCACCAGGAACTCAAGTTACCTTGGATATGTGAAAGATGATGAGAGAAGGTTGGTATGGTCAGGCTGGTGGCACAGCTCAATATGTAAAGGTGTTTGCCACCAAGCCTGATGACCTGACTTTGATCCCTAGAACCTACATGAAGAAGATGAAAACTGACTTGTTCTTTGACCTTCATGAGTGCCATGCATGCGCATGCATGCACTGTTAAAAAGTGTAGGTGGAGTCATGTGGGTGGCTACAAAGAAGTAGGAATTCCTTTGCAAGATTCAGACATAGTCTTTAACAAGGCAGGGGATCTCCTACTAGATACAGATGCTGTCTCGTCATTTCCCTTAGGGTTGGTAGAGGCCAGAGGTCCATGTACCTTAATATATGTTCTAAGAGTTTTGTTCAGTCATCACCAAAATGTGTGGTCAGATACTGTTAATATATGGCTGTTAAGAGAGACAAAAGATACCTCAATATAATACTACTGGCTTCCTGATTGACAACATTCCATCTCTTCCCAAGGTCATGGTGCCCCAGTTCATGAGAACCAAGCAGGAGAGGTCTTAAATGTCCCTGTATTTCTTGGAAGAACTTCAGTTCCCGTATATAACATTTTATATCCCCAATCTCATGTTCTTCTTTGATTCCATTTGTGCTGGATAGCTTTAGTGACAACTTGACACACCTGGGTTGAGGGAGCCGCAGTTGCAGAATTGGCTCCATTGGACTGGCCTGTGGCCACATCTGTGGAGTATTGTCTTGATTGTCGAACAATGTGGGAGGGCCCAGCCCACTATGGGTCGTGCCACCCTGGGCAGATTGTTATGTACAGTATAAGAAAGCAGGCTGGACATGGGCCAGGGGAGCAAGCCAGTAGGCAGCATTCCTCCACGGCCTGTGCTTCAGCTCCCACCTCCAGGTTCCTGCCCTGAGTTCTTGCCTTGGGCTCCCTAAGTGATGAACTATGACCCAGGAGATGTAAACTGAATAAACCCTTTCCTCCCCAAGTTGGTGTCGGTCAGAATGTTTTGTCACAGCAATGGAAGACAAACTAGAACACCATTCAAAATGCTGATGACGTGGGCTAGAACACTAACAGAGAAGAGAAGCTTGTTAGTGGTTCTTGATTTTTAAAGTAGGTGTCTCTGCAGTGGAAGATGGAAAACAGGACAGCAGAACGTTTGTGATATCTCAGAGAACTTGGGTGTGAGGCAGGCAAGAAGAGGTGATGCTTTAGCCTGGGTTCCCCCCTTGTAATAACACACTTTGGAAGCCATCCTTCACCTGCATGTACGGTACACACATGCCCCTCTCCAAACTCCCATCTGCATCTGGCTACAAGCACTCCCATCTCTGATCAATAGTAGAGATTCCTCTCCTCTAGTAACAATCAAATTGAGGTCGTTTCTTTTTTAAGTTGATTTTTATTCTTTTTAATTATGTCTATGTGGGGTATGTACACATGAGTACAGGTGCCCTCAGAGCCCAGAAGAGGGAGTCAGCTGGAATTACAGGTCCTTGTGAGCAGCTTGACATGGGTGCTGCAAACTGAATTCAGGTCCTCTACAAGAATAGTACCTGTGTGTGCAGCAAGCACTTTACCCACTGAGCCATCTCTCCAGCCCCCTCTATAGGGCGGGATGTACAGCAACAACTCCCAGCCCACCCCACTCCCCAGGTGTGACAGTGGAAATGTGCTCAGACACTGCCACCTATTCCTGGACTGGGAGGAGCCCCTGGGGAGACCCACTGCCTCACTCTACTATGTCACACTCCTGCATTCTCTTCTTGGAAACCAGTATGCCAGCAACCTCAGAGGCAGCTGTCTTTGGACACCTTGACCCCCAAACAGTGTTGTGAAAACATTTCATTTCCAGGCTGTCTTCCAAATCTTTCCAGAAATAGCGACAAACCACATAGAGAAAGATGACAGTTTAAAAAAGAGGAAAACTCTGTAAGTGAAAGTGGATTACTGAGAGGGAAGAGAGATTAGTCAAAAAGCCTTAAGATACACAGTAAGGAAGAACACACCATGCACATCACCCTGGAGTTTTGCAGCTCTGTCACTGCTCGGTGAGCGTCACTGAGAAAAGTCCTCCACCTAAAAGAACCTGTTGGGGAAATATAAAAATATATGCTTTACTTGCCAGTCGTGGTGGCACACACCTTTAATTCCAGCACTCGGGAGGCAGAGGCAGGCAGATCACATAGTGAGTTCCAGGACAGCTGGGACTACAGGGAGACCTTGTCTCAAAGAGACAAAAAAAAAATCTATGCTTTCCTCAGGGGGGGAGGGGGAGTGGAAAGGAGAGTGCGATATGGCCCAGGAAAGGAGTACGGCTGGCACCTACTCTTGGTCAACCCTTTTGGCCAGTCACAGAACTGTCTTTTTTTTTTTTTTTTTTGTCAAGGAAGTTTCTGGGGTCTGAGTTCAGCTCAGTGTTTCTCCACCAGATTGACTTTGTGGTGAGAAGAACTTGCTGTCTTTCAGACTGTTTCATGTAATTGTTGTTTACCAAGCACACAGAGCCAGGGCCAGATGTTCCAGAAATAATCAGAGAGTAAAAACTAATAAAGTAAATAATAAAAAAAGACATTATCAGGGGGCTGGAGAGATGGCTGAGTGGTTAAAAGCACTGATTGTTCTTGCAGAGGACCCAGGCTCAGTTCCCAGCACCCATATGGCTGACAACTGTCCATAACTCCAGTTCCAGGTGATCCGATGCCCTCTTCTGACCCCCACAGGCATTGCTGACACAGGTGCACTTACATACATGCAGGCAATACACTCATACATATAAAATAAAATATAATAAATAAACATTTTTAAAGACATTATCATCTGAAATCTGTGCTCTAGTGACAGAGAAGTCTGCAAAAATCGCTGTGCTGTATGACTGTAACGAATGCCACCACCGTGTGCTATGCAAGGGGGAGTGATGACCACAGAAGAAGCCATTAACTTCCGTACATTAGAGCTGTGTTTGCTCTCATGGGTCACATTTATTTAGATGCATCTTTGCTCAACTGCACCAACCCTGTACATCTCACCTAGGAGTATCCTCCTTCCCATGTCTGTGTAACATGTACCCCAGTGTGGGCCTGTTTCGAATCTCCATGAGTGGCTTACGTGCTTGGTTGCTAGGAAATGAATGGGAGGGAGTGTTCTTCGTGGGATCACTGGATGCTCTCCAGGCTGGTGCTTTGTGTCAGGAGATTTACTCCTGTTTCTCCAGCCACTTGCTCAGCTATTTCCCATTGTCCTACAAGCCCTGGGTGGGGCAGCACCTTAAGCTGCTGGATGGCATGGCCCCTTTCTCCTTACTGATCATTTCATTTGATCTTGAAATGAATGTCTTCCATAGTGTCCCAAAGGACCCATGAGTAATGTTAACAGTGGAGGCTGTTTTTTGATGTGATTACCCAGGGTTGGAAGGAGGCCAGAGTGGGCTGAATTGTTGGGATCCCGGATTCCCAATTGTGATTAGTTTATCTGGGTTCTCAGATCTTGGACAGTGCTCTGTGACCCTGGACCTCACAATACCCCTGAAGATCCAGGCCTTAGGCAGAGCACCTCTGACAGACACTTTATGCAAAGATACAGACCCACCACTCCGGAGCTCATACAGCTTTGCATTTTAGCTTTTGATGAGGCCCTTTTGGGTACAGGGCCATCATCGGCAACATGGATGGGCTGTCTCTACCTAGTTTACTGGGGGTAGACAATCCACACATATCTGCACTTATGTAAATAAACATGGAGATCAAAACAAAACAGTTGAAAGCCATTTTGATTGCATTCTTTCCCAATGGCTGAGATAAGGCAATTTGTGCTCCCATTTCAATTCCAACCGTCCCACATTATCAACTAGAAATGGCTTTTATGGGTGGCAAAACTCATCTGGTATCTGCATCGCGGCATCTGATGATGAAGAGCGATTTGTAGACACATTCAGATAGAGACCCTGACCTGGAGAAGCCCCTCAGTTGGGTTTCCATTAATATGTCTCCCCACAAAAACACAGTGATGAGCCCAGACAGCTCATTATGTCCCCTCAAATTATTACTTAGACACAGCCAAGTTCATTCGGCTGCCATCATCTGGGCTAAATGGCTCTTTCTACTTATTTTATTCTCTTTCCTATTTCCTTTTTGGTTTTTGGAAATGCATCAGATATGTGAATTCACACACACACATACACACATACAGGGACAGCAGTTTGACTATCCAGAGAAGTACATCCTCCTGTGTTTTATCTTGTCAAGGGAGGTCTTTGTCACTAGGGAAACAGCGTGGCTTTCATCCTGAAGGAGATCATGAGGCAACATCTCAAAACAGAGAAAATAACAGGAAAGTATTATTTCCTCCTGCTGTTCCTCATGGATCACCTTGTACAGAGTCAACTCTGAGCCATGTTCAAAATGCAAATGACAGGCTGAGTGTGGTGATGCAAGCCTTTAATCCCAGCACTCAGGAGGAAGAGGTAGAAGCATGCAGATCGCTGTGAGATCAAGGCCAAACCTGGGGCTACACAGTGAGACCCCTTCTCAAAAAAAGAAAAAAGAATGCAGATGGCTGCAACACAAGACAGAGTTGAGCCCCCAAAGTCACAGCCCAGGAAAATGGATTGACAACAGGCAGAGTGGGTTCTTCTGACTCATGCTCAAGAATAACAACATGCTCCTGCAGCCAAATGAGAGGTGGAAAATCTGTGGGGTCTTGGACTGGATACTGGCCCGTGCCAGAGAGCATGAATCCACCACCAGTGCCAACCCCCATGCCCCCACACTCACACCTGCAGAGTCCACCAGTGATTTCAGCCTCCCCCCAATCCACTACACAGTAGATGCAAGAAAACCCTTGTAGGTGGGAGGATACCTCTGAGGTTAAGAGAATATAATGCCCGTTCAAAGTACCAAGTTCAGTTCCCAGCAACCATATGAGGGGCTCACAACTGCCTGTAAGCACAGTTCCAGGAGCTCTGCCTCCCTCTTCTGGCATCTCCATGTAGTATCAGTACTTGTGTGTACATGCCTGCACACATATACACATATACAAACAGAAATCAAAATAAAAATCAATCTTTTTGTAAAGGTCATTGTACTCTATTAGCTTTGAACTGGATAGCTTTAGTGTCAACTTGACACATCTGGGTTGAGGGAGCCTCAACTGGGGAATTGTCTCCATTGGACTGGCCTGTGGCCACATCTGTTGGGTATTTTCTTGATGGTTGAGTGATGTGGTAGGGCCCAGCCCAGTATGAGCAGTGTCGCCCCTGGGCAGGTGGTCCTGAATTGTATAAGAAAGCAGTTGGAGCATGGGCCAGAGGAGCAAGCCAGTGGACAGCATTAGTCCATGGTCTGTGCTCCAGGTTCCTGCCATGAGTTCAAGCTGAGTCCCTGCCTCAGTTTTCCTTGATGATGAACAGTTAATGGGCTCAAATAAACGCTTTACTCCCCAAGTCGGTAATGGTCAGAGTATTTTGTCAGAGCAAGATGAAAACAAACTAGAATAAGCTCAGTGCTTTCTCTGTGGCCATCCTTCTTTTCACATGATCTTAGTGATATAATAAGAATCAAATACATTCTCTTGTTTAATTAAAAGTAGATAAAGGACAGGTGAGGTGCCTCAGTAGTTAAAGGAACTTTCCATCAAGTGTGATGACCTAATACCCACAGACTGGAACTCACATGATGGAAGGAAGAGAACCAACCCCTAAAAGTTGTCCTTTTACCTACACACACACAGTGGCACACACATAGAACATATAAATAAATATTTTCAAAAGCAGATAAGGGGACTGGAGAAATGGCTCAGCTATAGAAGAGGTAAGCAACTGACTAGGGTGGGCCCTCCCGGTGTGATTCACCTGTGCTCCTGTCTGCAGCCCCCATAAACTCACTGCTTCACCCAGCTGGATATGGACAGAATATTTTCCTTGGTGTGTTGGTGCTCTTGCTATCTCGGGTAAACTGATGGTTGAATGTCTCTTTAGGAAGAGTCAGCACCACACCATCCCCCTGATGTTGTACTCCCAGGTGTGCACATTTCCATATGTGTACACGAACCCACAGGGCAGGCTAGTGCTGAGGACATTTCCATATGTGTACACGAACCCACAGGGCGGGCTAGTGCTGAGGACATTTCCATATGTGTACAGGAACCCACAGGGTGGGCTAGTGCTGAGGACATTTCCATATGTGTACACGAACCCACAGGGCGGGCTAGTGCTGAGGACATTTCCATATGTGTACAGGAACCCACAGGGCGGGCTAGTGCTGAGGACATTTCCATATGTGTACATGAACCCACAGGGCGGGCTAGTGCTGAGGACATTTGGCTGCTAATGGCCTTTTGCTAAGATAGCACTCTCCGTCATAGACAGGCCCAGATGCCTCCTTGGGAGAATTTCACCAAAGGTGATCAGTAAGAAGAAACAGGGTTGTGGTGGTTAATATTGTCACTGTGACAGGACCTGGGCTTGTCTGTGAAGGAGTTTCTGGATTAAGTTAACTGAGAGGGAAACACCCACCCTAGACATGGGGATCTCCACCCCATGGGCTAAAGTCCTGAAAATAAAAAGGAGAAAGTGAGCTGAGAACCAGTGTTCATCTCTCTGCTTCCTGACTGAGGAAGCCATGTGAGCAGCTGCCTCATGCCCTTGCTGCCACGCCTTTCCCACTACGATGGACAGGACCCTTCAATTGAGCCAAATAACCCCATCTTATGTTGTTTTGTCAGGTATTTTGTCACTAGCACCCCAGGGTCCTTCCTTTTTGCTCAGTGACTCACAGGAGCCTATTCTATATGGCTTGAGTTATTGCAATGGCCAAGTGGACAAGGATGCTGTTATTCTTCAGGGATCCTGAGACCCCTCCCCTTCCCTGCATCTTTTTCTTTCTTCTGCTGAGTACCCACATTTGCCCAGAGCTCCTACTGACACTAGAAGTTGCCACTGTTCTTACTTAGCACACTGCCAACATAAGGTCTCATGAGGCTGCAGGGATAAGTGTTGTCTGTCCCAGGAGGTCTGGGACAAATGGCACATGTCACCTATGTACTGCTTGTGGACTGTGTCTAGGCTCAGCAGAGAGACCTCTATTTTAATTTGCTTTTAAGTTCAGAGGCCCATGAGAGACTTCCTTTAAACCTATAGCCCTATGGCTAACAGAGTGACTGAGGCCAAAATGTAGTTCACTGAGTCCCTGGATCAGCTTGGCCAGGCCAGGGACCGCTAGCTAAGCCTCGTGGGACCAAGCTGGGGGAAGAGGAACAAAGAGAGTTTGGGAGATCTAACAGGAGACAGTCAAGTTCCAGGCCTGAGAACCAGGCCAGCTGGTCGTGTACCCCAGGGTGGCCATGCCACCCAGAACAAGATCCCCTGACTTCGGACCCCTGCTTCCTGACTTCTCATTCTGCCTACCCATGCATCATTTCTCTTGGACACATTAAGCTCATTCTGGAACCATTTCTAGTGGGAAAAGGCTCTGCCCTGTCTGGTTCCGGGATGTGGCGGGCGCAACGCTAGAGTAGTCTGCAAGGCGTTTCCTCAGTGCATCCCTACATGTGAACACATGTGTCCCTGATGTCTCTACCAACTCTGCCTGTTCAGGACCCAGACACTGTGATCCTGAGATGCTTCTGACAACATTCACATACCTGGGCAGCCCAGGTGTCTGTGTTACCTGATAGTACTTCTTGTGCCCAGGTCCAACTTTGAAACAGTCCACTTGCCCTCCTGCAGGTACATTCCTCAGGCGCTGTCCATCTCGATTATGTTGTTGTTTGTTTGGAGGACTTGGAGGGGAACTATTATTCAGACAGGGTGTCTCACTAGCCAGAACTCACCAAGTAGGCTAGGCTGAGCAGTCAGGGATCGACCTATATCCACTTCCGGCACTGAGATCATGAGGATGCTCCACAAACCCTGCTTTTTTTACAAGAATTCTGGGAAGAAAACCACATCCTCATGTTTGTGAGGCAAGCACTTTATCAACTGAGCTCACGTGCAGCCCAGCAGGGCATTCTTTTCAGCTGCATTTCATCTTTTCTCACCACAGGTCTGTGTATTTATGAAACATCCCCAGGGTCTGGGACTCACTGTTCCCTGAGGGAAGGATCCCAGAGAGAAACAGTTCAGTCTTCATGAACCCCAGCAAGCTTTCCACTCTCCAGCGTCAGACGCTGTGAGGAAAGTCAGCCTGCGTGCTTGCTAGCAGTCTTCCGAGTTTAGCAAGCACTGCTTTGTTCAATCCTGTGACTCACCAGATTCAATGAAAACCACCGCTTGCTCACTCCTCGGGCGCTTTCTGGCTAGCTGCTTACAACAGTGCTCCTGCATGTAAGATTAGAATAATTGTTTTGTAATTGCTGTATCTTTTCTGATGACTTTCCTTTCATGAACATAATGGATGTGGTGGTGGTGGGGTGTAATCAAGTGGACAATAGACAGAAATAGAGGGTTCCCTAGAATGTTTCTGATGTGTCTATCGTCATTAACAAAATGAACACACATAAGAGACAAAGCAAGACAGTTTCCTGGGAAACTGTCCTGTCACAAAGCTGGTCTGTGGCAGCTGACAATCCTGAACGTGTCAGACTCAAGAGCTTTCTTATGTTCCTCCCATTCATTCATTTATTTCTTTAGTATTTTGAAACAAGGTCTAATATAGTCCAGAATGACCTCCAACTCAATACGTAGCCAAGGCTGTCCTTGAACTTCAGGTCTTCCTTCGTCTGTGTCCTAGGATCACAGGTGTGCACCACCAGCATAGACAGCACTGGGGATTGAACCCAGGACTTTGTGCATACCAGGCAAGCTCTGCCAACTAAGCTGAGCTATATCCCCAGCCCATCTTCCTTTTATTTATTTTTTTAATTATATTTACTAGCCTACCAAAAATGAGCTTGTATGTTTCAACATCTTACTCAAAGGATGGCCCATGACATGGCAAGAGCAGCAGCACCTTGGAACTGACACAAAGAAGATAAAACAGAAAGCACTCGGTCCCAGTCAGTCCAGACCTCCTGAAGTGGGATCTGCATTCTAACAAGACCCTGGGGAACTGGGGCCCACATTCCTGTTGGGATCCTGCAAGGCATTGTATTTCCTCTGGGCACTGAGGGTCCTAAGTCCCCACCATGGCCAGCCCATGTGAGTGTCTATGTACCTCTTTTTATTACTTTTATTTTATGTGTATGAGTGTATTGCCTGCATGTGCGTAAGTGCACCCATGTCGAGCAATGCCTGCGGAGTCAGAATACACTGGATTCCCCTGGAATTAGGGTTACAGATGGTTGTTAGACCCCATGTGGTTCGGGCCGGGCGTGGTGGCGCACGCCTTTAATCCTAGCACCAGGGAGGCAGAGGCAGGTGGATCTTTGTGAGTTCAAGGCCAGCCTGGTCTACAAAGTGAGTTCCAGGACAGCTGGGGCTACAGGGAGACCCTGTCTCAAAAAGACCAAAAAAAATAAAAAATAAAAAAATATAGACCCCATGTGGGTACAGGAACTCGAACCCCCGGGTCCAAAAGAGGAGTCAATGCTCTTAACCACTGAGCCATCTCTCCAGCCTCTAGGCCCCTCTTTGGGCACAGGATGCACTTGTCTCATGCCTCTGTGCTGTTCTCTAGACTGGCTTCCACTTTGCCCTGCTTTTCTCACTAGTTTCTATGTGATGGGAAAATGATTTATTATTTATAGTCCATCTGCATTTTAAGGACAAGAGCTTCCCAAAAGAAAAGAAAAGAATTATTAGCTCAGTGTGGAGAGAAAAAGAAAGAATAAGGAAGAGAAGGAGAGGAAGTTGTCTTGGGTAGGGGACAAGACAAAGACATGGGAAGAGACAGCCAGATGGGTGACATCTGGGAAGGGAACAGAAACGTCTGGAGAAGTTGGAGAAAGCAAACTCTACCTCCCGCCCAGGTGTAGACAAAGCCTGTGCCCCCGGGCGTGCTGGCCATTTGATACTGTGGGAAAGGAAGGACCAGACTTAAAGAGCTCTGAAGCCGGCACCCAGCTGAGCCTGGGTAGGGCTGAGTCTCTCCTCAGGGACCCCATCATTCTGGGTTGGAACTCCACATGTCATAAAGGGTCCAAGTTCTCCCAGCTGGAGGAGGTTGGAAAGAAGGGGTGCCCCCTAATGCTGTTCCACCAAGACACAGCCTGCATGTGAGCAGTCCAGATGCCTGGTGCATTGCCACAACGGAATGTATCCACCACATCTGGCTGCTTCCCCTGGCCCTGTGGAGGGAGAGAGAGCCATGGAACTTTAGAGGCAAGAACAGTCTACAGGGAAGACACTGAGGCCAAACCAAAGGACGGCGAAGTTTACTAAGGTTTTCAACTGGAAAGGGACAGCATGGCCCCATTTTCAAGATCTGCACTCTGGGACCTTTCTACCTGTGTGGAGGGTGTTCTGGGGTACCAGTGCCCCCCACCCCTGAGAGTCAATGGCCCTGCTGGCTTCCCAGCCCTACGATGTGTCTCTTCCATCCATTCAAACTACAAACCCACCTGCCCTATACACACACAATAATGAGAAGAACTGTAGGCCAGGGGGCAGCTTTGTCCCCAGTTCAATGTCTGTGTCTTGGCCATGTTCACTTCAGTAGGCTGAGGGCATTTCTGATTATTTCCATCTTTTAAAGTACTGTTCATCTTATAAACCCAAGAAAAGCATGGAGACATCCCCCCACCTCATGCCCACAAGGGCCTCTCCTGCTTCCCAACCCCTCCAAAGCGTACAGCCTCTCCTGTCCCTGCTCTAACTCCAACCCACATTTGTGCTTTAGCCCTCTCTAGGGTTTTATTTCTTTGGTTTAATTGCCCCCATGAGACCAGCCAGGAGTGATGAATTATCCCCTCCTCGCTCCCCACAGTACTCTGTGTCAGTTAAATCAAATCTACAGGAAGGAGGCTCCTCAACCTCCAAAGAAGCCTCAGCCAGCTGTGAGCAGCAGCATTCCCACGGGACACAGGCTTCATTCCAGCAAGCCTGGAAGCCACAAAGAGAAACGTTCCCTGGAGGAGGACAGAGACGTCGTACCTGTCTGCTGCACAGCTCCCACACCTTCACTTCTCCCCTTTGATTCTTTGAAGGCAGAGCATTGATTTTAAGGGAAAAGAACTGGTTTCTGTAATGTCTCTTCTCCTCTTCTTTCCACTTAAAATGCCCTTCCAGCAGAAGCAGTCACCACTGTGCAGGGATCTGACTCCAGTGCTGATTGCCCTGTGATGGGCTGGAAACAGGGACTGTACTGGCCTCTGGAGGGTCTGCTGAACCAGAGGGTCCTGTAAGTTCAGAATGACTCCCTGCCTGCATCCCAGGACTCTGAAGGAGGTTCAAGCAGCATTCATTTATCAGATACTCTGGCTGACTCTTCCTGCTGCATGGGCCTGTGGCCTATGTTAGGGAATCGCTCACTGGGATCACTGACTGGGCTCACTCACTGGGATCACACACTGGGCTCACTCACTGGGCTCACTCGCTGGACTCACTGGGCTCACTCGCTGGGCTCACTCACTGGGCTCACTCGCTGGACTCACTGGGATCACTCACTGGGCTTACTCGCTGGGCTCACTGGGATCACTCACTGGGCTCACTTGCTGGGCTCACTGGGATCACTCACTGGGCTCACTCACTGGGCTCACTCACTGGGCTCACTTGCTGGGCTGACTCACTGGGCTGACTCACTGGGATCACTCACTGGGCTCACTCACTGGGATCACACACTGGGATCACTCACTGGGCTCACTCACTGGGCTCACTCACTGGGCTCACTTGCTGGGCTCACTGGGCTCACTCACTGGGCTCACTCACTGGGCTCACTCACTGGGCTCACTCGCTGGGCTCACTGGGATCACTCACTGGGATCACTCACTGGGCTCACTCACTGGGCCCACTCACTGGGATCACTCACTGGGCTCACTCGCTGGGCTCACTGGGCTAACTCACTGGGCTCACTCACTGGGCTCACTCACTGGGATCACTCACTGGCCTCACTCACTGGGATCACACACTGGGATCACTCACTGGGCTCACTCACTGGGCTCACTCACTGGGCTGACTCACTGGGCTGACTCACTGGGATCACTCACTGGGCTCACTCACTGGGATCACACACTGGGATCACTCACTGGGCTCACTCACTGGGCTCACTCACTGGGCTCACTCACTGGGCTCACTCACTGGGATCACTGACTGGGATCACTGACTGGGATTACTGACTGGGATCACTTACTGGGATCACACTGTGATGGTTGTGGTTCAGAATCATCTCTGTGCTCTGCATATCACAGATTCCATCATCTGACTCTGTATAGAGCTCCAGGATCAAACCCAGGGCAGAGACAGCAGAAGTGGAAACAGTAGGGGAGGTGTTTTCTCTGCCAGTCTGCTCCCAGCAACCTTCCTGAGTGTGAGAACTAGCAGGTGCATCCAACCTACTGACGTGCAACACCACATTCTCACCTACATCTAATTTACCCCTACTGTGTACCATGGCATGTGACCCCTCCTGGAGCAAATTGTTTTTAATTAAAAATTTTATAAAGAACCACACAATCAAGTTACCAAAAAATTGCAAGAAAATCTCAATGTCTTAAGTAAGTTTGCAATTTTGTGTTAGGCCACATTCATAGCTATCCTGGGGGCACGTGGAGCCCACACACCACAGGTTAGATACCCCAAATGAAAGACAAGGAGGCCCAGAGAAGGGTGTTTGAGAGCAGAGAAGCTCAGGAACAAGCTGCAGTGATTAAAAGATGTGAGCCGAGGCTCTGGGGAAAGAGAGAGGCACCTGGGGGTGATGGAGAGAGAGAGAGAGAAGAAATGCTATAAAAGCACTTTGTGCAGATCTGCTGGGAGCAGCAATGTTGAGGCTGAACACCTAGGCTCAGATACGCTAATTGGCCGAGCTGTGTGATGCTGGAGAAATCTCTGACCTCCCTGGGCCTGTTTCTTCATCTGCAGCACAGAGTTCCTAACAATCCTCATTTCTGTTTCCTTTTTTTTTTTTTTTTTTTTCTGAGACTCCTATGACCCTTACTAAAATACAAGATAAAGTGCTGCACAGTCCAGGTGCCTGTATGCAGATGGTGCTCAGTAAGGCTTGGCAGCTGTCATTAGCCTTTTTTTCCCTTCACTTGTGCCCAACCTTCACTCATTCCCACCTCATAGCTGCCCCAGGCAGTATGTGAAATCGCCATGCCCATTTCTACAGATGCACCGAGACTGATTTCCCAAAGACTATGAAGTCCACCAGCCTCTCCACCTCACTGCTGACAGGAGGACCCCAGAGCGTCTAGAACATCAGCATTGAGCCTCTGTACCAGCCAGCTACATAAACAGTCCCACATTAGACTCCCTCCTACGACAGATGGGGTGAGCTGCTCAGCTAAGGGTGTGTGTGACAGAGCAAGTGCCGCGTCCAAGCTCAGACTCCTCCACTACCAGATGCCTGCTGTTCTTCCCCTGGCAGCCTGGATTTCCCTATCAATAGTAACTTGTTTATCTCCCTGATAAGACTGAATGGCCAAAGGATTTATACTAGCAGTTGGAACAGAGAAGATTCCCAGTAAATGTGAAGTCATCATCCACATTTTAAAAAGCTACAAGTGGGGCTAGAGAGATGGCTCAGTGGTTAAAAGCACTGGCTGCTCTTGCAGAGGACACAAGTTCAATTCCTAGCACCCCACATAGTGGCTACCTACCAACTGTAACTCCAGTTCAGGGGATCAGACGCCCTCTTCTGACCTCCTTGGACACTGCACGACACAGGTGTCCTTATATGCAGACATCATACTCATATGCATAAAATAAACATAATAAATAAAATAGTTTTTAAAAAGCTATGAGTGTGGGGCTGGAGAGATAGCCTAGCGGTTAAGAGCACCGACTGCTCTTGCAGAGGACCCAGGTTCGATCCCCAGCACCCACATGGCGGCTAAGAACCATCTGTAACTCCAATTCCAGGAGAACTCCAGTTCCAGGGGAATCCGAGACCCTCTTCTGACCTCCACGGCATTGCACAACACGGGTGCACAGACCTGCATGCAGGCAGTACATTCATACACATAAAAAAATAATAAATAAAAAAATTAAAAAAAAAGCTATGAGTGTGAAGAGGAACAGAGACTGAAAGTTAAGGTTCTAGAATCTCTCTGTCCTCCCAACCCTTGGCTGAAACCAGGTCTGCAGCCCTGGGGACAATGTCACCTCTTCCATCTCTCTGTTCCCCATGAGCCACTGCCCAGCAGACCTGCCACCACAGTCTAACTCAATCCACGTGCAATTTCTTTTTCCATCATCAACAGGCTTCTTTTTTTTTTATTTTTTTTTTATTATTTATTTTTGTATGTGTATGAATGTATTGTTTGCATGCAGGTCTGTGCACCCGTGTCGTGCAATGCCGCGGAGGTCAGAAGAGGGTCTCAGATTCCCCTGGAACTGGAGTTCTCCTGGAATTGGAGTTACAGACAGTTCTTAGCCGCCATGTGGGTGCTGGGGATCGAACCCGGGTCCTCTGCAAGAGCGTCAGTGCTCTTAACCGCTAGGCTATCTGTCCAGCCCCTCAACAGTCTTCTTTTTTAAAATATTAAATAGATGTTTTTTATTTCCTGAAGCTTTGTCAGTTTTTAGCATATAATCAATAATTAAAAACCTTGGGGGTAAAGAGATGTGTAATGAATCTGGAGATTAAGTCAGCATTTAAAGACTAATTTTGACAGCTGCCTTGAGCAACAAATGTCGGATGTGCTAACAGGTTGAAGGCTCAGTGAACACACACTCCAACCCTCTGCTCCGACAAGGATGCTCTCGAGGTAAGTGAAACACCGTCTGGAAATGCAATGTGCTTTCCCTGCTGTGGCATAATAAAAATCTAATTAAGCCACAGAATGTGCCACAGAGGACTCTGTTGAAACCATGGCATGATTAACAAGCTGGGGATTCACACAAGTACAGTGATCACACACAGATTCAAGCCATCAATTCTGGGTCACTGGGATTTACACAGCTAGTACCAAGTGCATGCTACAGATAATAGAACTGTTGCCAAACTATGGTAGGCCTCAAGTCCCTGCTGCCTGACAAGTTGAAGTGTTTTAACCTCAAAGCTACTGTGTGCGCGCGTGTGTGTGTGTGTGTGTGTGTGTGTGTGTGTGTGTGTGTGTTTGAGACAACATCTCATGTAGACCAGGCTATGCGCAAACTCTCTATGGAGCCTAAATTGGCCTTAACTCCTGATCCTCCTGCCTCTCTACCTCAAGTCTGGAATTACAGATATGCACCACCTTACCCAGCTCAAAGGCACACTTGATAGTCAGTGTGGTGATTGGGAGATGGTGTGGAGCCTTCAAGAGGCAGAGCCTAGAGGAAGGCAGCTAGCTGGAGCCCAGCTGGTTAACATGAGAAGGGCACCGGCCCCTCCCTCTTTGTCTCATCACGTGTTTGCTTTCGCTCCTGTAGCCTCCCACCACTGCCATGCTCCATAAAGGCCCTTGCCAGGGCCAGACTCATCTCTCTGGATATTCGGCTTCTAAAACTCGAGCCAAATAAACCTGTTTTCTTTATAAATCAACCAGCCTCAAGTATTTTATTGTGGAAACAGAAAACAAAGCACTCAAAGGGATTCAAATAGTAGAAAGAAGTCTCGGTTTTATTTTTCAAGGTTTTAAAGTCTAAGGTAGAGAATCATTTCCCTAGGCTAGTAGAAAATGATGAAGACAAGATGTGAAGGGCTTTATCTGGCTGCAGGCAGGTCCAGCATGCATTCACTTCAAGGGGTAGTTATTAAGAAAATTAACATGGGGCTGAGAGGATAGCATAGCAGTTAAGAGCACTGGTTGTGGGCTGGAGAGATAGCCTAGCGGTTAAGAGCGCCAACCGCTCTTACAGAGGACCTGGGTTCGATCCCCAGCACCCACATGGCGGCTGAGAACCGTCTGAAACTCCAATTCCAGGAGAACTCCAGTTCCAGGGGAATCCGACACCCTCTTCTGACCTCCATGGCATTGCATGACACGGGTGCACAAACTTGCATGCAGACAATACATTCATACACATATAGAAATAAATAAAATTAATAAAAAAAATTAAAAAAAAAAGCACTGGTTGTTCTTACAAAGGACCCAGATTCAGTTCCCAGCACCCACATGGAGGTTAGCAACCATTTGAAACTCCAGTTCTAGGGGATTCAGTGCCCTCTTCTGGTATCCATGGGTACCAAGCATGCACATTGGTGCACATAAATGCATTTGGACAAAACACTTATACACATAAAATAAAAATAAAATATTTTATTAAAAAAGAAAATTAGCATGTACTTAAGCAACACGTGTAACAGTCATTATGTTAATGGTTACTAAAAGGGCAGAGTGTGAGTTTAAAGCGACCACTATGTTCCTCCATTTACTTACACAGGACACAGACTGGCCTGGTCCCAGCCTAGAAGGAAGATATGTAAGTATTTCCTGTGCATGGCCCCTTGAGCTTTTGTCCAAAGCAGTTGGGAGTGATGCATCTTGGAAACAACAACAACAACAACAACAACAACAACAACAGAAAGGACTGCATCAAAGAACTGACTGAAACAGTGAACTTCTGCTAAAAACAGTCAACTTCCCCATGGAGAATATTGAGAAAGACTGAGAAAGAGATGAATAGCATGTTTGGCAGAATGCATGAGCTCTGGAGGGGTGGGGGGATGGGGGGACACTGGTCTAGATTTGATAAAAAAAAATGTATGTATAATGTATTAGTCAGGGTTCTCTAAAGAAACAGAAGCAACAGGACGAATATATAGCTATATACAATTTATTGATTTGCTCACATGACAGAGTTCAAGGAGTCCAACAGTAGCTGCACCACACTGGAAAGGCCAAGAATCCAGGGAACTGCTCAGTCCGCAAGGCTGGATGTCTCAGGAGTCCTAATCCAGTGCTGAAGGCCCAAATGGATTCCAGGAGATCTGCCGGTCTCAGTATATGCTGGGATCCGAAAGGTTGATCACAGCAGCAAGACAAACTCACCAGATGAGAGAGGCAAACCGCAGGAGAAAAAAGGGACCAGCTGCTTCTGCCGTGGCCTTTAATACTGCCTGCCGGCAGAAGGTAACACCCACATTTGGGGTGGGCCAACCGGGTTGAGGTGGTCCAATCAGAAGACCCTTTTTCTCTTATTTGTTCCTTAGTCCAGTCAAGTTGACACCCAGGATTAACCATCACATATAAATAAATAAATAATAATAAAAATAAAAAATAAAAAAAGATATGACTAAACTCACCTATAAATAACAAGAATACACACAACTTGATGGAAGATCCAGAAACCACATCGAAGTGGGACACTGAAAACACAGAGGCTGCTGGAAACAGAGGAACAACAACACTGCAGTTAATAGGACTTTGGGGCAGAGGAAGGGAAGAGTCAGGCCCAGAGAAAGCATAAATAAGATTATCTTGGATATGAAGAGTCCTACAAATATATTCTTTATTAACATATTATTCAAAATGGGAATGTAGCCCAAAGAATCGCTTGTACTCAGGTGCATTCTTTAGGAATATATTATATAAAACACAATTATATGAATATATTTTTCTTGAATACATTTCAAATGAATTAATTCTATCTAATGAATCTGCCATCTGCAGGCTACAGTCTTGCACGCACGTTCCTATGAGTCTGGATACGAGTCCTGCTCTCCCCTTCTCTCCTTCCGCCCAGACTTCCTCTTAGCCTCTCATGCTCTTTGCTATTTGGCATCTGGTTTGGGTAAAAAGGCCCCAGGCAAAGATAAACTCAACATTTGCTATAATAATTCTGCTCAAACGGAGGGAACTCAGCACACAAAGACCCTCTGCTTTATTTCACTTTGTGGAAAGTGTACAGAATTAACAACTGAAAATATGACAAATTCAATCCTCCATGAATTGACCTATGGGCAAGCTGTGTGGAAAAGGCATAAAAGATTTTAATTGGCCACTAGTCCAGTGTGAACCCACTGTAAGAGTCAGTTAATAAAAGAACTCAAATTCAGGCATAAATAATGACTGATGTTGACTGTGATTGGTTGAGTCATAGATGGTCCACAGACTCAAGAAAGGCTAGAGTTCTCCTCTAACACTTCAAGTTAACCTGGGAAGGAGTGTGAGCCTTCCTTTAGAAGCCTTGGGAAGATAGCGGTGGAATGAACAGGTTAATTCCCCAGCTAGTGAAGCAAGTCACCACTTGCAGAAAACAAATAGACTGCTGATTGATAGAGCAAAGAAAATGGTGTCCAAGCACCTGGATCCTGCTCTTCCTGAAGCCCTGCTGCCTCCCTAATCTGCCCAAAGGAGCAGGTGGCTGGCTGGGGCCTGAAGACATATGTCAGGTCTGTTTTGAAGTGAGTTTTAGAAGAGGAATGAAACCCACTAAAGGAAATGCAAAGACCTGGAAGAGGGTGGCTCAGGTCAGGGTACCAGGGGGCAGGAGGCTAAGCAGATCCAGTGAGAAGAGACAGGTACACAGGGCAAATGTTTGGGAAGCCAGGGCCAGACATGGAAAAGACCTGAAAATGGGCTAGGGAGTTTGAAGGTGGCTGAACTGTGGAAAGACAGGAGCTGGGTGCCTGTGGGGAGTGTGCCTGTGGGGAGGGTGGCTGTGGGGAGTGTGCCTGTGGGGAGGGTGGCTGTGGGGAGGTTGCTGCAGAGGCCCAGTGAGGCAAGCAGGCCCAGATGTGGAAGATGTAAAGGATCGCCACTAACTTTCTGCACCCACATGCCCTTCCTATCCCTGTGTGGACCAAACCTCCCCTGGTGGAGGTGGGATTGGGAGGACGGATGTCAGAGCTTTCTGGATTGTTCCACTTGCTACCCAGCACTCCCAGAGAGAACATCCTCCTCTACCCAGCCTCGGTTCCTGTAATGTTCAGTGACTCCCAGGCACAGGAGGGCACTTGGAGAGCCCGTCCTGGACATGTTCCCCAGCTTTGGCTTAATCTCATGTCAGTGCCAGCACACAACAAAGGGAACTTGCTGCCAGGTCATTGGAGAGTGGCTGTCTGGTCCCATTAGCTCTGGAGTTGGTATGACTTCCACCCTGTCCTGAGCCACCAGCAGAAGACAAGCCACTGCCACCTTCAGCCTGGGTGTCTCCTCTCCCTTTTCCACTTCCATCCATATCTCCTCTTTGCTTGCCATCAAGGTCCCCCAGATCAGCTATTTCTTCTAAATTTGCTCTTTTAGATCTTGTAACCACTGCCAGGGTCAACGTATTTTGCCTCCTGAGCCCCAGGTTTCTGTCTCCTTCATATAAGTCCTTCTGTCCAACTCGCCCCTGCTTTAGACAAGGGCATTCTATTTTGTGTCTACCAAGGAGACAGATGGGCTACAGGCTTATTCTTCTCATCATTTCATTGTGTTTCTGCCTCATACTGCTCTACACCAAAATGTGATATAATGGCATAATGATATTCCCACTCGTGTAATTCCCCTTGTTATGCAAGATAACCAACTCGGGCCTCTTCCATAGCGTGAGGCCTTCCTTGTCACCCCTGTTGTTCTACCAGAAGCTTCTTTCCCCTCTGACTGGCCCCTTTGTGCTGTGTCCCCTGTGAGAAACCCCTGCCTTTTGTCAAATAACTTTTTTGAGTGCTGTGTAATAGGTTAGAAAGCCAGGCTGCTTTTCTCAGGAGAAGCTGAGTTCTCTTCCACTGCCTTTTGGGGTCCTTTGGGATTTCAATGCTGAAGTGCTTAACAGATATTCCTCCCAGCAAGTGGGGAACATTCTGTGACCGTGACTCCTCTAGGCAGAACGCTTCATGGGGAAGTCTCCCAGACACCCCATCAACCAGTGTGTCCTCCAGGGGGTCCCTTCAGTGTAAATATGGGGCACATGCACTTCAAAAGGGATGATTACAGATGGGCAGTGGCCTGAGGCCCCCTGCAGCATCTGGGGCATGCAGGCTATGGCTTCTGAAAGGCTCTCAGCTCTGTCTCCGGGGCCACTACATTAGCTCCCAGCTACCAGACAAGATGGGGTTCTGGGGTCCACAGAAGTTTGGGATATGCCTTATTTTCCTTATGGCTCTTTGCAGAACCAGGTGGATCTGGTCCCAATATTTCTGATATTGTCCTTGACTGTGATGGGAGTGCTGGGCTGGAGCATTGTCTACCCAGGCACATCATCTGAGCAACACTTACCTGAAGAGAGAAACGGAGATCTCCCCATGGCGAAACCCCAAAGATCTCCAAGATACAAAGCACCCAGGGGCAGCAGGGACAAAAGTTCACAGGCTTAGAAAGGTTGAAAAGAAAAGGGAGACCTCGCCAAGGACCTTCCCTCCCAGAAGCTCCACTTAGAGTCACCTCTAACTTCTCCGCTTGGGCCCCATTTGGAATCTTTTCTATTCCTATATTTTTCCTTCACTTTTATGGATATTAACTTCTCTACCTGTGCATTCTGAGGCTAAGTTCTAGGTTATCCAAGCAACATAGAAATACACACATCCCATGACCCCTTCAATTAAGACTCAAAAATGTTCTCTTTTTTCAAATCAATCTCCAGTGTCATCTGAGAGTGTACCATGCATGGCAGATGCTGTTCTGTGGTCACAAAATTCCACCTCCCACTTCTCCTGCCCAGACCCTGGACTACATTTCCCAGCACTTTCTGTGGCTGTGTGAGTTGTAGACAAGTGCTAGTAGAGCTGTTGAACAATCTCCAGTCCCTAAAGTTCTTCCTTCCTGATCTCTCATTTGCTTTCAACTGGCAAAGGGCAAAGAGGAGAAGTCTATAGCAGACGAAGAACCAATCCATAAATGACAGTGTAGAGCTAAGCCCCTCCTCCCAGCTCCCAGAGTCCACTGCTGACCTATGCTGGCAAGAAATAAAATTTTACTATACTATGCCATGCATATTTGGGGGCTTTTGTTATGTGAATCAGATTGCCACAAATTCTACATGTGCCAGATAAAAATCATCTTAAGTCTTCTACCCTGGAATCATCCGTTGAACAATTTCCACCAGATTAACTGTAGCATGTTCTTCAAAAATAAACTCACAAAGAAGACTCCATGTTCACACTGAAGTTTCAAGTCCATGATCATCTAACATTCAGGTATTTCCCAGCATCACTGCAAGTAGTTGTAACATTTTTGGAATCCACAGGAGTTTTCATAACTGCACTAAAAAAATGCAGTAAAACAAAACCCAGTATCACAACTGTGGGAAGTTTGTGCAGAGAGCTAATGTTTTGACATGGACAAACATGCCAGGCCCACACCCATGATGGACCTCTGTTCAGAATCTTCTGTGCAGGGGGTTTGGGTCAAGACGTTTAGTCTACCCCAGCTGAGCACTTTTCCATCCCTTACTGTTCCAGGCCCTGGTCCACAAAGACAGAGGCTTTGTCAGGATCCTTCAGCAGATGCCACCCTGTGTCCCTGTGAGGGAGCCAGGCCCTTTCCTTCTAGGCTTCTGGCTTGTTCCACCACAGCGAGTCAACAAATAAGCCTTGCTTTTAGCTTGTTCGTAGCCATTTAAGACAACAGCTAAGTGATGAAGCTTTCCCTGCGGCTCCCACAAGATGTTCCGGAAACACAAATTCAGATGCATTTGGGGAAGAATACCCAACTCTGCTGTCCCTTGTCTCCTCTGTGCTTGGCTTCCTCCTCTGGCTCCTTCTCTCCCCAAGGTCTACTGGACTCTCTGGTACACAAGTCGCTTCTCTGGCTGCTGGAACAAAATGGCTGAGGGAAGCAACTTCAGAAGGAAGGGTTTATTTTGACTCACAACTGGGGAGATGGATACATTCTATCTTGATGGAAAAGCTGCAGCATCAGGACTGCAAGGCAGCTGGTCACCCTGTATCAGCAGTCAGGAAGCAGAGAGAGATGAATGCGGGTGCTCAGGTCAGTTTCTCATTTAAAAAATATTTTATTTATTATTTTTATTTTATATATATGAGTGTTATGCCTGGGTGTATGTAAGTGCACTCATGTCTTACAATTCCTGTGGACATCAGAAGAAGGTGTCAGATCCTCCGGAACTGGAGTTAAAGATGGTTACTCAGCACCATGTAGGTGTTGGGAATCAAACCAGGGTCCTCTGCAGGAGCAGCCAGTGCTCTTAACCACTAAGCCATCCCTCCAGCCCCCAGTTTCTCATTTTTGTTCAATCCAGAATTCCCATATGGTGTTGTCCACACCCAGGACAGATCCTCCTACCTCAGGTAAACTCAGGAAACACTCAAAGATGTGTCTCCTAGATTGATTCTAAATCCCACCAAGTTGGTAACACCTACTATCACATGCCCCTGGATTCAACTGGGAAGTGCCTAAGGACCTCTGTCAACTGACGCTAATGCTCTCTGTTCTCCTCTCCTTCTGGTTCCTGGGATGAAATACTCTAAAAAAAATGCAACTCAGCATATAATTTGTGGTTACAGTCTATCATTGTAGAGAAAGTCACAGGTTCATGAGCAAGACTGTAACCACAGAAACCCCTGCACAAGCTAGACTGTAACCACAGTAACCCCTGCACAAGCTAGACTGTAACCACAGTAACTCCTGCACAAGCTAGACTGTAACCACAGTAACCACTGCACAAGCTAGACTGTAACCACACTGTGACCGCAATCATGAGCAAGGAGCAGGGAATGAGGGTGTTCAGCTCCCTCTCTCTTTTTCATTCAGTCCAGACCCAGCCCATGGAATGTTGGCCCACATTCAGGTTGGGTCTTCCCACATCAATGAGCCTGATTAAGATGATCCCACACAGGCATGTCCACAAGCCAACCTAATCTAGAGAGTGGCTCATTGCGACTCCCTTCCCAGGTGATTCCAGATCCTGCCAAGTTGAGAATTGAAACCAACCATCCCATCTTCCTCCCTCTTGGATACCCTGCTGATCTACTCATGTAATCATCCATGCTGAGAAAATGGACTGTGGCCTGGAGGGACTCGGCTTGTGAGCTAGAAAAAGAAGCTTGCCTGTGGTGGTGCAGTGCCACATGACAGCAATGCCTAAATAAAGACAACCTGACTCTTAGCATTCATTTAAACCAAGAGTAAGGCCCAAACATTTCTGGGAACCTGTCCTTTTCAATCCCCCAGAACTTTGTTCTTGAACAAAGGCCTTGCTCTCTCTTTCTTAAAAAAATGTACATCCAGGAACTGGAAAGGCAGCTCAGCAGTAAACAGCACTGACTGCTCTTGCAGATGACCTCAGTTTGGATCCCAGCACTCACATGGAGGCTAACAACCATCTATAACTCCAGTTCTAGGGGATACAACCCCCTCTTCTGACCTCCACAGGCATTGCATGACATGGGTACACCTACCTACCTACCTACATACAGGCATTACATTCATACACATTAAAAAAAATAAAATATTTGGGGGGGGGAGGATAATTATTTATTTATTTATTTATTTATTTATTTATTTGTTTATTTTTAACAAATCTAGACCCGTGTTCCCGCCCATTCCCCCACCCCGCCAGAGCTCATGCATTCTGCCAAACATGCTTTTCATCTCTTAGTCTTTCTCAATATTTTCCATGGGGAAGTTGACTGTTTTGAGCAGAAGTTCACTGTTTCAGTCAGTTCTTTGATGCAGTCTTTTCTGTTGTTGTTGTTGTTGTTTCCAAAATGCATTACGCCCAACTGCTTGTTACAAAGCGCAGGGGGCCCCACACAGAAATATTTACAACTGGGTAATTGGCACTAGCATCCACGATGAGGGATACCATTTCGTCGTTTGTTTTTCTGGGACTGTGTTACTTCACTCAGCATGATGTCCTCTAGCTCCACATTTTCCTGCAAAGCTCATGAGTCGTCTTTCTTTACTGCGGCATAGAACTCCATTGTGTAGAGGTACCACATTTCCTCTACCACTCGTCAGTTGAGGGCATTTTTGGTTGGTTCCAGCTCTTGCTATTGTGAAGAGGGCTGCAAAAAAAATGGCCTGCATGTATCTCTGTGGTGGCGTAAGTCTTGAGGGTACATGCCCAGGAGTGGTATGGCTGGGTCGGGTGGCAAGTTCATCCAAGTCTTCCAAGGGTTCTCCACACTGCTTTCCATAGTGGCTGTACAAGTTACATTCCCCCAGCAGTGGATAAGTGTTCCCCTTTCCCCACAACCCTCCAGCACTTGGTATCATTATTGTGTTCTTGATCCTAGCCAGTCTTATGGGAGTAAGATGATATCAAAGTGGTTTTCATTTGCATTTCTTAATGATTAGTGATGTTGAACAGTTTTGAGGTTGTTTCTCAGACATTCTAATTTCCTAACTTGTGAAGTCCTGTTCAGTTCTTTGCTCCATCTGTTGAGTGGTTAATTTGTTTTCTTTTTTGTTTTTTGAGTAGTTATATATCTGAAGCAATGCTTTGTCAGATGTATCTGCCAGTGAAGGTTTCCTTCACTCTGTGGGATTCTCTCAACTTCCTTGATTGTTTCTTTTGATGTACAGACTTTTTTGGTTGATGAGGTCCCATTGTCAATTGTCGACCTTACAGACTTCAAACTATACTACAGGGCTATAGTCATAAAACAGTTTGATGAGGTCCCTTGTCAATTGTCAGACCGTATACTAGACTTCAAACATACTACAGGGCTATAGTCATAAAAACAGCCTGGTACGGGCACAAAAACAGACCTATTGACCAATGGAACAAAACAGAAGATCAAATCTGAGCACATACAATTTTCAGCCAGCTCATATTTGACAAGGGGGCCAAGAAGCCACAATGGAGAAAAGACAGCATCTTCAGCGAAGTGGTGTTGGCGAAAACTGAATCACCACTTGTAGAAGAATGAAAAACCCTACCTCTCGCCCTGTACAAAAGTCCATTCCAGATGGATAAAGACCTAAAATGAAACCCCAAACTCTGAATGGTGATAGAAGAAACAGTTGGCAGCAGACTACAAGACATAGGCGTAGGAAAAGACTTCCTAAATCAGACAGCAGCTGTACAAGAATAAAATATTTTTTTAAATGTACATCCAGGCTGGGCATGATGGAACATGCCTTTAATCCCAGCACTCAGGAAACAATGGAGTTCCAGGCCAGCCTGGTCTACAGAGTGAGTTCCAGGCCAGCCTGGTCTACAGAGTGAGTTCCAGGCCATCTGGGGCTACAGGGAGACCCTGTCTCAAAAAACCAAAAAAAAAAAAAAAAAAAAGTACACTGGAGATGCCTCAGTAGCACAGTAGGTAATAGGTCAGTCTCAAAAATATATACCCAGCATGAAATGGGGAAGGAAAAGCAGACCTCTACGAAAGAAGGATGTGCCCATTCTGACCTCTACTGACCTAGAACTGCACATATAACCACAAGTAGATATTATCAACTTAATTACACCTGTGGTTAGAAACACTAATGGGATAATTCTCCTTGCAGTGCTTGTTATTTAACACACACACACACACACACACACACACACACACATTATTCAAGAGCAAGGAAGGGCCATGTGGGGTTAGAGCTATAGTTTAGGTTACAAGAAGAACCGAAGGTCTAGGAAGATTGTTTACACTACAAAAAGGGTGAAAAAATGTTATTAATCTCAAAACATAGGATTAACTTTTGGGTTACAAGGTTAGGTAAAAGTCATTTGTCCATCAGTCATTCCCACCTTCCTCCTTGTTTGTTTTCTAAAGAAAAAGCATGCTCATACCTGCAAAAGGCATTCCAATACCCGCCAAGGGCAAAACAATGGCTTTGCTTTGAGGGGCCGTCATCCAGCAGGTGGCCCAACAGGATTTCAGAACCAGGTATGATGGGAGCTTCTCTATGCAGGTGGAAGGTAAACGCAAGAAGCAGCCATCTGCTGAGTGGGCTGCCACAGGGACCTCTGTGTAGGTAAAAAGAGGTCACCCGTGGCTACCCTGTGCTAAATTACCTGCTTTTCTGTTTACACCAAAACCTGGCCCTAGGGTGGGTTTGCATGCATTAGCAAACCCCTGTGTATTAGTCACTTTTCTGTTGCTGTGATAAAGCACCATGACCAAGGAACTTATAAAAGGAAGAGTTTATTTGAGCTTACGATTGGCGGTTCCAGGGAATTAGAGTCCATTGTGGCGGGAGGCGTGGCAGCTGGATCTGGAACAGCAAACCCAGGGTCACATCTCGCAAAAAGCACAGGAAGCAGAGAGGAGGGCAACTGTAGACCACAGGCTTGTTAAACTCACTAAGCCTGCCCCCAGTGACACACTTCCCCCAGCATGGCCACACCTTCTAAGACCTCCAAAAACAGCGCCACCAACTGGAGACAAATGTCTGAATACTTACGGCCTATGGGGGACACTCATGCAAACCACCACACCCTGAGACCTCCCTGGGATTAAAGACTCTAACGAATACTTGTGATATTTACAGAACATGAGGCAGGGGGTCTGAAAGCAGGCTCTGAGATATGATGTCACTCTGGGTATAAAGACAGAATGCTGTGGATGAATAAACGGATTCTTTTCACCACCAGGCAAGAACCTCCAGTTCCTTATTATCTCATGTGTATTTAGCCCATCAGGCTTAAGTGGTGTTTGCTAGCGGAATTTGGGTGGAGAAAATAAGTCAGATGCCAGCCTGGGAAGTCCAGTGAGTGCAATCAGCAGGACCATTGGTGTGTGGTGTGTGCTGGTGGAATTTAGGCTGAAGAGAGTTAGTCAAGCGACAGCCTGGTGTAGATGTTAGATGGAAAGAGGTGGTCTAGGGAAGGTCATCAGCCCTTGGCCCTAAGGTTTAAGGACAGCCACTGGTGGCTGCCTTTCATTCCTTTTCCCTCTTCCCTTTAATCCAGTGGACAGTTTGTGCATCAGCCTCCAGGTGTGGCAGAGTAAGAACCATCAACTGGTGCCCAATGTGGGGCACCTCTGCACCCTGGGGACAGTGAAGCATATGAGCTACAGAGATGAGTGAGCCAAACAAACAAACAAAAGCCACAGCAGTGTTAGAACATTGTGTCACTCAGCAAAGAGAACAGTGACCACATGCCTACAAGAGAACAGGTCTGTGTGTTGCACCACACCCTTGCAAGAAGGAAATACAGGCAGCCACATCCTCTGCAAGGTGACAGAAGCCCCACATGGACTCTTCCTCCATCACAGCGTGGGGCACTGGAGTGTTGTCTTCACGGGCCGGATGCTGGCCTTGGGCCCAGTCACCTGAATGGAGACCCTGAGCCAAGTCCTGGATCAGAGGGCACAGGGAAGCCAAGGACACAGACAGAGGTCAGAGAGGAGCCAGGACCCCACACTGGTCCCCACTTCAGCTCCAATCAAGAGTGTCTCCTGCTAGTGCCACCAGCCCCCAGATCCATGCAGCCTTCTCATACCCCAGGTCTCTCCAGGCTTTGGTAGGGGGAGTCTGATCCCACAGTCACCTCTGACTGGGGCAGCTTGGAAAGTGCTAGAGTGCTTGGAAGGGCTGCTGGGACCTGTCCAACCCCTTAGCTCTCCGCTTTCTGATGAAAGTAGGCAACCTCTCCCCCAAATAATAGGAAAAGATTCCTGAACAAGACCTGGAGGCTGCTGGTCCATCTACTTCTGACTTGCCTTGTGACTATGGGAAACCATTGCATTGCCCTGCTCAGGGTTTGCCCTCATAACATGCACAGTGAGAGGTTCATAGCAGTTGTTCCATGAGTATTAACTAGTGTGTGTGCATATGTATCTGAGTGTGCACATGTATGTGTGCACAGGCACATGTACATGTGGAGGCTAGAGGTCAATCTCAGGTATTGTTCCTCAGGAGCCAGCCATCTTTTTTTGAGAGAAAGACAGAGAGACAGAGGGGGAGAGAGAGAGAGAGAGAGAGAGAGAGAGAGAGAGAGAGAGAGAGAGACTCTTATTAAACCCAGAGTCTGCCAATTTTGATAGGCTGGCTGGCCAGCAAGCCCCTGAGATCTACCTGTCTCTACCTACCCCTATCCTATCCCCAGTGGAGTTATAAGTGTGCGCTACTACATCTGACTTTTACATGGGTTCTGGAGCTCAAACTCAGGTCCTTAGGCATGTGTAGGAAGCACTTTGCCAACCTAGCCATTTACTCAACCCTATTAGCTATTTTGACGATGATGATAGTAGTGATGATGGTGGTGGTAGTGCTAGTGGTGATTGTGGTAGTAATAATGATAATGATGGTGATGGTGATGATGATGGTGGTGATGGCGGTGGTGATGGTGGTAATAATGATGATGGTGATGGTGATGGTGATGATGATGGTGATGGCGGTGGTGATGGTGATGTTAATAATGATAATGATGGTGATGATAGTGATGATGGGCAACAGTGGTGAGATGATGGTGGTGCTAGTGATGAAGGCAGTGGTGGAGGTGATAGTGATAACAATGGTGATGATGAAGTTGGCAGAGGTGATAGTTATGATGATGGTGGTGACAATGATGAAGGTTGGTGGTGATAATGACAATGGCGTGTTAACCAGGATATTTGGGCTCAGTAGTTTCCAAGGCCCTTTTCCTATCTTGTGCCTGAGCAAAGCATCTGATTTTAACAAGTTGATGCAATAATCACCGCAGACATGATTTACTAAGCATCTTTGCTCCAGGCATAGGATCACATAATCTCTCCTAAAAAATAATTTTTTTCAAGGCAGATTATCTGAGCCCCTATTTGGAAAATACAACTGGAGCCCATAGGGATGAAGGGGCTCGTGAAGGTTACTCAGGTAATAATTGGTAGAGCTTGAATTAGAACTTGACTCTCATACCACTGAAACTACCTCTACCCAGACACAGAAACTTAGACCTAAGACAACCACACAACGGACACTGAGGGTGAGACCCAGCACCTCATTGCATGACTCACCATCCCTCTTTGCCCACAACATAAGGCTTTCTCAGGATAGGGGACTTTCTTTTTTTTTTTTAATTTTTTTATTAATTTTATTTATTTCTGTATGTGTATGAATGTACTGTCTGCATGCAAGTCTGTGCACCCGTGTCGTGCAATGCTGCGGAGGTCAGAAGAGGGTCTGGGATTCCCCTGGAACTGGAGTTCTCCTGGAATTGGAGCTTCAGACGGTTCTCAGCCACCATGTGGGTGCTGGGGATTGAACCCGGGTCCTCTGTAAGAGCGGTCGGCGCTCTTAAACGCTAGGCCATCTCTCCAGCCCAGGATAGGGGACTTTCAAGAACAAAACTGTCTCAGCCCTGGGCAGACAGGGACAGTTGGTCAAACTACTTCTAACAGGAAAAGCAACAACCATCACATGATTTCGAATACCCTCTGTTCTAGTTTCTTAATCACTGTGAAAAAACACTCTGACCAATACCAACTTAGGAAAGGGCTTATTCAGCTTACATCTCCCTGGTCACAGTTCATCACTGAGGGAGCCCAAGGTAGGAACTCGGGGCAGGAACCTAGAGGCAGGAGCTGAAGCACAGGCCATGGAGGAACGCCGCTTACTGGCCTGCTCCGCTGGCCCATACTCCAACTGCTTTCTTTCTTTATTTTTTTTTAAGGGATTCTACAATATAATGACACAGTTGTTTGCAGATAACATTGATATTACTCAGTATGTCATACAATTAGGTAATTGGTGCATTTTGCAAGTATCTATGTCCAAATTTTGAACAACCGAAGGTTCCCATAGACCAGTTGGAGAAGCTTGTATGCACAGGCATGTTGATCAATCAGGAGTCCAGACTATATTCCTGTAGTCTCATGATTCACCCCTATCTCTCTGCAGCCCTTACAATCTACCACGCCTCCTCTTCCGCAGTTTGTTCCCTGGGCTTTGGGAAAGGGGCACAAGTGAGTGAGAAGAAAACAGTCTAATTTCTTTGGAGTTGTCATTTTGGACTCTAGTCTGTTCAGGTTGTTTCCCTTCATGGATTGACAGCTTTCCCAGTGATACCCTTTTTAGACATACTAACAAACCACAAGCAATTAGGGAGTACTATTCAGACATTTAAACGTACCATTATTATGTCAAGCTAAGCTGTGAGCATAGACACAGATGCTTGATGGTATGCTAATCGCAAACTGTGGTTTCTCTATAAAGGGTGAAAGTTCTTATTGTGGCTTATAACATTGCCTAACCACTAAAGGACATATAGCTTGTGGCATCTGCTGTGAGTTATTCCTCCAAGGAGAGAGCAATAGCCAAATAGATTTGGGAGTATATAAGACACTTGGCTGCCACTTTTGCACAGTATCTCTAGGCTGTTGAGGTATAGCTGATATTGAGCGGAGGAGTCTTGCTTGTCTCGGGGAACCAAAATATTTTGCTGTATAGTTCTTTAGTGGCCTTTGGTAACGCTCTCTAGCATTTCAGAGGCAGTTGTACGCTAGCAAGTGACGTACCTCATAACATTTTTCATGCTCACACCAGGTCTTTGACAACAGGGACTTACTGCCTTTCTCCTTGCATATATCCCACTTATAGGCAAAAGGCCTTTATAATTTTGGGGGGGGGGGTTGAATCCCTCTAGCCAACATCTCCTAGGCAGGTAAAATTCCTTGCTGATGTCAGAGGCTTTCCTGTAGTAATATATTTGGCTTAATTACACAGCTTATAAAGACTTTAACTATTGAATTTGGCTCTAGATAGAGAAATATCCTTTTCACAGTTCCTATGCCTATCAATCAGTTAATATATTATGCCTGTTTTATAGGAAATTACCACTGCTAAAATTGGCTCTGTTTACAGTCAGGGAGTGGTTTCATTACCATCATGTTTTTCTTTTTCCTATAAGGGGAGAGGTAGGAAGGTTTCTAGTATCTGGAAGGTAAACGTCATTAGGTCCCATTATAAACAGTCAACCCCAATATTATTCAGAGAGATGCTCAGTGTCTGTGACTCAGGCAGTCTGAGGTTCCTCATTCCTTAATGTTCAGATGGGTCAACCTCTCTGTGGCATTCCCCAGTTCATCCTGCACAGCCATAAGTTGTATGTTTTCAGGCATTTAGTTTGGTGATTTTTACCTGTGGGGAACATAAATTCTCCTCCCATTGTTAGTTTCAAGATCAGAAAAATTGAAAATTTATCAATAGGATTGGAACACAGAGTTTTCCATTTGTATCCCAAGAAAGGATAGTACCCCCCTCCCACCTCCCTCTTTTTTTTTTTTTTTTAGGTTTTTATGTTTGACCTATAGATGCCTAAGTTGTTATTACACATACCGGCATATAACAGGACCCAAGGCATAAGCTTTCATTAAATTTAGCCCAAACTGTTTCTTCATTGAATGTTAATACTTCTTATTTGGGAAAGGAAATTTTAAGCTTTAGTTCCTTTAAAGTTGTCTAACAAGTAAAAGAAAAAGTGTTATAATGTGATGTTTGTTTTTTCAGAAAAAATAATATATGCCCATTTGTGTCTTAACCCAATACAAATTAATAAAATAACCATATTAACATGTTATAGTTCCCATATTATTTCAGTTGTATTACCATTTCACCAAAACCTACACTAAATTTAACTAATCTAAACAAATTAGCTAAGCCTTAAAATATCCTATACATTGTGGATAAAGCTTGGGCAGATGTTGAGTACCTGCCAAATAAATTTTTCCTCAATAAACACTTTGCTGCTTTAGCTATTTGACTGGAAAAGAACTTTTAATTATTTTGGGAAGTAAACATGTAAAGCTTAATTCCTTTAATTGTCCACAAGTAAAAGAAAAGTGTTTTACAAGTAATCCTGTGGATGTTGTGTATTTTCAGAAAATATAATAGACCTATAGCCCAATTAACATAAGCTATAAATATAAACAACTGCATTTTTATATTCCCAGTGCAAGATGTCAGTATCTAGTATCCTTTTTTTTTTTTTTAGCACAAGAAAACCTTCATATAAAACCAAATTTGCAAGCACCGTATTGTGGGCCCCAGCCCACAGAGCCCAAGGCTCCCACCATCCAGCTGGAGGGGCTTGAATGTTCAATCAAGTTGATCAAATAAGTGTCCAGACTATATTGTCATAGTTTTACCGTTCACCCCTATCGCAGCCCCTACAATATACCACTCCCCCTCTTCCACAGATTGTTCCTTAGGCTTAGAGATGGAGCACAGGTGGACAAGAAGCACAACAGTCTACTTTGTCTGGAGATGTTGTTTTGGACTCTAATCAGTTCTGGCTGTTTCCTTTCGTGGGCTGACCGATTGCCCAAGGACAGGCTTTCAATCCTACTAATGAAGCATAAGCGATTAGATATATATGTATTTAAACATTACTAGTTACTACCCAAGAGTTTCTTCACAGGTTCCAACTGCTTTCTTATACAGCACAGGACCACCTGCCCAGGGGTAGCTCCACCCACAGTGGGCTGGGCCCTTCCACAGCACTCAACAATAAAAAAAATACTCCACAGACATGGCCACAGGCCAGTCCAATGGAGGCAATTCTCCAACTGAGGCTCCCTCAACCCAGGTGTATCAAGTTGACAGCTAAAGCTATCAGCACACACTCTGTCAATTATTGTGATTCTAAACAATAGATTATTTAGAAATATGCTGAGTTGGGCTGTGGCTTGGTGGTAGAACTCTTCCTTAGTACTTATGAGGTCATGAGTTCGACCCCCAAGATTGCAAAAATTAAGATAAAATAGTATTCCTTAATTCTAGATATTTGAGAATTTTCCAGACCTTATGTTCTTGTCTTTATTCATTTTTCAGTTATCATGCAGAATTGTGGGTTTCATTATATTTTCATATATCATCGCTCTTCATCTGTCTTCATCTCCATTACTCTCTCTCGTGTGCCCTTTCCCCGCCTTCTGGTCCCTTCCTCCCCCTTTCTGTTTTCATGTCCCATGTATGTCCATACATGTGTATATGAAGTCATACGCATTTGAAATCTAGATCCTACAGATTGCAAGCTTGATATGATTTTTTAAGCTTTTGACATTTGTTTTGTGATCAGCACAAAAAACCTACCTCAGTGAGTGTTCCATCAGTAAGGGGGAAAAAGACTGTGTGTTCCGGGCAGAGAGTTCCATAAATGTCAATTAGGTCGCTTAGTTGCTAATGCTGTCCAGGACTTCCACAACCTTTGTCTAGCAAGGTCCCTGCTCCATTAGTTACAGAGAGGGGACTACAGCATTGTATTCTCCATTGCTGCAATGGTTATGTTTGCCTATTTCTCCTTTTATGCTATCATTTTTTTGTTTCCTGTATTTTGAAGCTCTGTCATGAGAAACGTGCACATTTCCTAACGTTGTGGCTTCTTGGATCCTCACCCCACCCCCCTTTTTTAACCTTTATGAAAGGTTCCTCCTCATCTCTGTCTGTGTTCCTTATTTTGAAGTCTGGGTTAAATAATTCATAAGCTTCTTTATGACTTCAAAAGAGAATAAAGAAAGAAAGGAAGTGTGTGTTTGTCCCTGAAGCTGCCCTGACTCATTTATAGTCAAAGGTATCTGTGTTTTCATTACCTCTTTCGCAGTGTGACAGATCCCAAGGCTTGGAGCATTCTTAATGCAAAAACAAATGATCTGTTAGAACAACCCTCCTGGATGTGATTCCAATGTGGCTGCAGGGGAAGCAGCTGTTTTTGTCTGCTGGGCTGGCAAAGCACTTTGTCTTGGGAAGAAGTGACAGTTTATCAGTTCCCAAATGCTAATGGTGCCCTTTGGAAGCCTGAGGAACACCAGTGACCTTCTCAGTAATGCCCTCCATCCTCAGAGCTCGTCTGTCATCTTGTCTGCACAGGGCGTGTGTGAATAGTGCAGGGTGCTGGGATTCTTACGCCTGTGGAGTCAAAGCATCAGTGTATCAAGGCCCACTATGATGGGTGAACTTCTATAATGCCCAAAACGGGCTAAAAACCCTGTGTTAGTTATTTCTCTCATTGTTGTGGTCAAATAACTGACGAGAAACAACTTAAGAAAGGAAAGGTTTGTTTCTGCTTGCTCACAGTTTGAGGGGTGTGGGCATCGAGGTGGGAGTCATGGTGGCAGGAGAGCAGGGCAGCTGCTCACACCGCATCCTCAGTCAGGAAGCGGAGAGAGATGAATGCTCGGTGCTCCCCTCACCGTCTCCTTTTCGTTCAGTCTCAACTCCACCCCATGGCTTGATCTGTCAGTGGCCACATTTGGGTAAATTTTCTCTCTTCAATTAAATACTTCTGTAAATACCCTCCTGAATACATTCAGAATTCTGTTTCCATGGTGATTGTAAATTCTGTAAAGCTGACAACCAAGATTAACCATCCTAGCACCTATGTGGTTTCTAACTTAGACGATAGGAGGAGGAGTGTTTTAAAGGACTGCTGGGGACTGTCTTATTTTACTATCACCTACATTTGATGTGCTGGGAGCATCTACCATATCGTCTGATGGTTCAGCGACTGCATGAAATTGCTGTCAGAATGTAATCTCAGAGAAAGGAAGGGGGTACCCTGGCTGTCAAGCATCCATTTCTACAGACTCTATTTGTCAAATTTCTTTAACAGATAACAGAACCAGTCCAGCTAATGCATGCTGAGATTGACTGTCAGTCAGGCAACGGGGTGGTTACAGAGTCAATGGAAGGAATAATCTCTAGACTAAAGATACCTAAAGATATGCACAGAGTTGGTCCACTGAGGGAAGGGAATTGCCCTTTCTGTTCTGATCAGGAAGCAGAGGATGCAGGCAGTAACTAGGGGCTCCAGGTCTACACCACCAGTGGTCAGGGCAGGAAATGCTCCAAGATTGCTGGTGTCAGGCCCATATGTGTCCATTAGAGAATCTGCCACAGAAAAGAAATATTCATATTCTCTCTCTCTCTCTCTCTCTCTCTCTCTCTCTCTCTCTCTCTCCTCGCCCCCCCCAAGTCCCTTCTAAATTCATGTCCCAAGCAAGGATATCTGATGAATTCACTCTACCCAGAGCCACACTTGCAGACAGTTGGAGACATATAATCCTCAGGTTTTCAGCTATTACCAGGGAGGAAGTGATCCTAGACAGTGGCTGGAGTGGATGTGTAGAGTACCAACTGTGCTCTCCACCTCAGGGGCCATAATGGACATCAATGTGAACAGTGTAGGGCAATGGGTGGTGCCTGGAGGGAGGGAAGTTCAGGTTCAAAGTGCTTCAGGAACATGGCGCTGGCTCCTGGTGTTAACACAGGACTAGAGAGGCTGGAGCAAGCCTTGGATAAGCAGCCCAGAAATCGAGCAGAGGAAGAGAAGCTGGGAATGGTACCCATCTTCAGAGAGGCTAACCCGCTCCAGGAGGGTAGAGGGGTCCCTATGCTAGCAGAGGAGCAAGGAGAGTTGGGATAGAAAGGAGTGACACAGTGACAGCCACTTGGCTGAATTCATGCTGTGGTTTCTATCTTGGATCTTCTCTACTGCCCAGTCACCACAGATAAAGCATCCTCCTTCTCCACGTTCCCACCCTGATGCTCTGCCTCAGCTCTAACCCAAAGTCACAAAGCTGAGTGGCTATGAATTAAGGCCTCTGGAACTGTGAACCAGCAGAAATCTTGCTTCTTTCAAGTTGATTCTGACAGGCATTCTGTCATAGCGATAGAAGTTAATGATCCTGTAAAGCTGACAGTGTGTGCTCAGTCCCTCCCAAGGGACACTCACATGCTCAGAGGACAAATGCGGGCACAGAAAAAATGGGTACCTGGACGTCCAGCAAGAGTCACCACAGAGTGGGGCATTCCCAGGGAGGGATAGCCAGGCTGACCTCTCAGTATCTGAAATGTGTGGGATCAGAAGCATTTCAAATTGCTGATTATTTTTCAGATTTAGGAATGCTCACATTTTCCTAAGGTGATATCTTGGCATTATAGTTTGTATCTGGACTGCCTCCCCCTCCCCATGCACTGGAGATGTGGTCCCCAATGCAGCAGTTCAGAGGTAGGGTTTAGGGATGTGCCTAGATCACTGGGGCTCTGATTTCACCAATAGATCATTAATACATTTGTAATTCGATGGTCTATAAAGAGGTGAGGTCCAGTTGAAGGACATGGGTCATTGAAGGCATGCCCTTGGAGGCAGTATCTTGTCTCTGGTCTCTCTCTCTCTCTCACCCTCCATCCTTCCTTCTTTCCCTCAACCCCACTCTCTGCCTCCCAACCACCATTAAATGGAAAACGGTACACCAGACCCTCTCTGGCAGGATGTTCTGCCTCACCAAGGCCCAGAAACAACAACAATGCATTGGAACCTCTGAAATCATGGGCCAAAACAAACATTTCCCCCTTTTAACTTATTATGTCAAGCATTTTGTCACAGTGACAGAAGGCTGACACAGCGGGGCATAGTGTCTAAGCCTAAACATAAAATATGTATATTTCATACACACTTCTGTTATTTTTATTTCATGTGTATGAATGCTTTGCCTGCATATATATAAATGCACCCATGTTGTGAAATACAGAGATCAGAAGAGGGTGTCAGATCCCTTGGAACTGGAGTTATGGACAGTTGTCAGCTGCCATGTGGGTTCTGGAAACAGAACCCAGGTCCTCTGCAAGAGCATCCAGTGCTCTTAACCACTGAGCCATCTCTCCAGCCTCTCATATACGCTTTGTGCACATTGACTGAAAGGAATTTTTATATAATGCTTTGTGCATGAAACAAAGTTTGTCTTTACAGCTGAAAGACCTGGGAGGATCTTATCCCTGCTTGGGAAATGTGCATTGTGCACCCTCATTTTGACTGCAGCCTATCACAAGAGGGCAGTAGGGGATTTTCCACTTGCCAGATGCCTTATCAGTACTGAAAAATTGGAGATTTAGAGTAGTCTGAATATACAATTTCCAGACTCTCAGTTTGCACATGTGTGTACCTAGATCGTGTATGTCTACCTAGACTTAAAATCAGCCACTGAGATGCTCACTAGGCAAAGGTGCTTGGCTCCAAGACTGATGACCTGAATTTGAGTCCACATGGTGGAAGGACAGAACCAGCTCTGAGACGTTGTCCTCTGACCTCCACACATGTGTCGTGACACATACCCAGCCCAATGAAAGCCCACCGAAGTCCACACACTAAATAAGTAAATGTAAAAAAAAATGGTTTTTGAATGAAAAGCAAGAGGACAAAGATTACAGCTGACTCCATGCATAACTCTTTAATGCCTATGTGCATAAACATGAGTCCTGTCAGTGGACTCATAAGTGTGTGTGTGCACATGTGTGTCACGTAGCAATTTCCTCCAAATAGAAACAGTCTTTCCAGGAGAGAGAGGGAGTAGGGAGGAAGAAAAAGGGAGGAGGGAGACTCCTGAGACTCTGGAAGTCAATATACCTTACAAGTTCCAGAAAAACTTAAATGTGCAAAGCTCACAGGATGGTTCCAAAGGTTCTAGAAGCAGGAAACAATCGCCGAGAGAAGAGACTCTGACATGGCAGCTGCCTGCAGATGTGCAGAGAGCTCCAGGATGCAGCTTCTGTGAGTCATACCCAGGCTGGGTGGGCTTTCCTGCAACCCTTCACACATACTCCTCCAGATAGCCCCAATAAACTCATAGTTCACCACATCAGACTTTAGTAGGATTGTTACTTTGTTCTGCATTGATGCTCTATCTAGGGGGAGAAGACATGTGTGCCCAGATAGAGAACCAATGCTCTGTCCCCAGGGAAATTCACACAACAGTGTGTGTGCCTGTCATGACCTCCAGTGGAGGTTAGCTCTTTCAAGAGCATGCGGGAGCAAAATAGAATTAGTCAATAGCACATGAAAGAATTTTATCTCCTTTACTACTGTTTTTTTTTTATTAATGGAGAGGAAAAAATATGGTAAGATATTCAAAACCGTTAATTTAAGTGGACGACAATATGATTATTTGTTGTATCCTCTGTGTGGTTTTCGGTGCAATCTAATTTCTTACAAAAAGTTGTGTTTAGTTTTTAAAGAAAAGAAGGTGGTGATTCTGAAGTGGTTTCACACATTTAATGCAACTCAATGAAAATTTGTTTCTATCTGACACATTTGGATTTGCTGCATAGCGGGGCCCAGCCCAGCAATCTCTGCTCTCCTGAGGTCTAGGCAAATTGATGGGGCTACAGGTGGCTCATCTCCACATATGGAAATGCCATTTTAAATTACCATGGCTTCTACTGTCCTCTGGAGGGGGGCAGGTGGCCAGCTCAGAGCTGGTGGCAAGTGGACTGGCTCTTTGGTCACAAATAAGAATCAGCCTGGGGGTTGGACACAGAAAGGAGCCCCTCAGAGGGAGACTGGATAGCTCACAGAAGGGATGAGGAAACTAGACCTGGGACCTTGGCAGAGCCCAGGATCTAAGGAACAGCATCTCTCTGGTCTGGTCACAGTACGGCTGTCAGAAGAGAGTCCTAATTATCCTGAGGGTATTGCCAGAATCCCTCTGATTGTTTCCATGTGGTCACATGCCCTTCCCAGCCTCACCAGGGCAGGGCAGCTTGATTTCTACCACTCCAAGGTCATAAAGAGTAGGGGAGGTTATTTCCCCAAAGGAAACCGAGCAACTCTCTCCAGAAAGAGGTAGAGCTGTTGAACAGCTGAAAAACAGCAAAGGCCCATGAAAAATATAGGATGCTTATAATCACACCCATTTTACAGATGAGGAAAGCAAGTTCCAGAAAGGTTAAACCAGTTTGTCAGAGCCACGCATACAGTGTAGAACTGAGATTCCGGCTCCACTCTTTGGGCCCAGATTCTTCCCATTCAGCAGTCTCAAGTCACCACAGATTTTGAGCAGAGCACAGGGGACAAAACATTAGCCCCAGGGTTGAGGCCCTGCTAGATGTTTCCCTTTGTACACTGGTCATTGGAAAGCCACAGCTTCTGAGAATGTCATCTCGGCTCAGAGAGAAATTAAGGCCATGGCTAGCGCAGGATGTACTGCTGTGCTTTGAGATGCTAAGGGAGCCATTTTCTTATCCCAGCAGGCCTGAAGACACAATTCCTCAGTCTCTCTGGCTAGAGAACGTGCCTGTGAAGGACAAATTAAGATGCCCTTGGAGAGACTAATCATGTAACAAATAGCAGGTGCACTCCAGAGACCACAGGTTCACGGAGAAGCAGCTCAGGATGCTGTTAAGGAGGGCTGGATGGCAGTCCATGTATACCTGCCCTTATACCTGCTCTTTAAGAGACAAATCTTCCTGGCCTATTTGGAGCAGGGAGCCTGAGGGGGCAGGAAATTGGGTTCCAAATGGTGTGCTTTTAGTATAAGTGCAATGAGCATGTTTGTCTCCTGAAGAGCCCAATTGATTATACTCAGAATAAAGTGTTTAAGGTGCAGTCCCCCAGTAATTTTGTCATCACAATAATAACTAATATTCAGGCTGTACAGAGAAGCTGGGAATAAGCAAGAAGGAGGGCAGAGTGTGGCAACATTTGTGACAACGTCTTTGATTTGAGAATTATCTTCTGAACAAGGAGCAGACAGCCTGGAGCTAGCCAGATGTGTTTCCAATGAAAAGGTGGTACTTACTATGCCTTAAGGGACATATTGAATCACTCTGGGTTAGGGGGGAGAGGGAGAGAGGGACAGGAGGGAGGGAGAGGAGGGAGGGGAGAGAGAATGCTACAGTGTAGAGAATCCTAGAACCACATGCTTATACATTTCATGATTATGTAAGGAAAGCATACCCACCATTAAGAAATATCAAATAATGGGTCATAGAGATGTCTCTGTGGGCAAAATGCTTTGATGCAAACATGTTGACCTGAGTTCAATTTCTAGAACCCCCCCCATGCAAAAAAGCTGCACACAGTGGATCCCTGGGGCTCCCTCACTGGCCACCCAGCCTAGCCTAATCATGCTGGAAATAAGATGTTTTAGATACAATCCTCTGGTAATCTTGTCAGCATGACAATAACTAATGTCTAGGCCATTCAGAGGTGCGATCTCAATAAAAGGAGAGGAGGAGCATGAAGACTCCTCGGGGTAAGAATGCCCACTTCCTAGCCTTGTAACTTGAGTTTAATTCCCAGGATCCCATGGTAGAGGGAGAGAACCAACTCCTACAAGTTGCCGCTGACTTCTACCCATGTACCACATAGTTTACACATGCCCAAACACATGCACACACACAAATAAATAAATAAATGTAATTTTAATAAGGAAAACAAGGGGCTAGAGAGATGGATCAGCTGTTAAGAGCACTGGCTGTTCTTGCAGAGGACCTGGGTTTGGTTCCCAGCACCCACCTGGTGGCTAACAACCATCTATAATTCCAGTTCCGGGGTATCTGACACCCTTTTCTGGCCTCTGCAGGCACTGCAGGCCTGGGTACACTTGCATTCATATGCATACGGTAAAAATGTTAAAAATAAAACCTAAGAGAGGAACAATACCCCAGGCTTTCCTCATTTCCACTTGCACATATACATACATGTGCATCCCCCCACACACAAATGCACACAGAGACATGTATAATCAGATAACGTATTAACTTACAGAGTAATTCTGTTTCCTATCCCTGCCACCCAGGGTTCCCTGCCACTCATATCATAACATTTGTTGAAACACATATGTTCCTCCTTCTCCTAGATCTTTCCCTAGTATTGTGAGATTTCATAAGTGTAGCCCCAGAGATCCAGAGGGGACTGGCAGGACAATGCTGAGTCCTAGCTCCTTGGGGTCACAGCCCTCCCTCTGCTAAGCTCCCAGGCCTCCTCACTCCTGGGAACATCCACGCTGACTCCTTGCCTCGAGTGCTGTCTGCAGGCATGGCACCTGGCAGCTTCTCCACTTTCCATAGAAAGAGTCCTCTCGTGCATTTCACCTTCCTGAATATGTGGGGTCCCACTATCCCTGTGGCAGCTCTCACACTACTCCTGGGAGGGCCAAGCCTGTCCTTGAGCAGGGAAAGTTGGTGGTCCCCAGTTCCACCCAACCTGGAGCTCCCCTCAAGGATCAGCCCATCTGACCAGACCCACCTTCCAGAGAACAGCTGTTGTCATAAAAAGCAACAACAGAGCAACAACTCTTGTTATGGACTGAATTGTTTGTTCCCCTCCCCACACACATAGGTTGAAGCCCTCAGCCCCTGTACGCAAGAGTAGAGGATGGGGCCCTTACGGAAGTGTTATGGTAACGTAAACCAAGTGTAAACTATCCTCCATAAGCTCACGTGTGTGAACACTGTCCTCGCTGGTATGCTGTTTTTGAAGGTTATGGAACTCAGGAGGTGGAGTTTCATGGGAGGATCACTTTGGATAGGCCTTGAGGTTTTACAACCTGGCCCTACTTCCTGCCCGCTCTCTACTTCTACCTGTAACATGTGACCAGCCACATGGAGCTCCACTTGCCATTCCTTCCCCACATGATGGCTGTATCCCCCTCACAACTGCCAATCAAAGTGAACCCTTCCTCCTCACACTGCTTTTTGTCAGGTATTTGGTCACAACAACTACAAAAATAGCTAAAACATAAGACTGGGAGATTGGTAAGGATCAGTGAGGTCATAAGGTCCTTAAAGGGAGATAGCAGAGGGGTCACTCTGCATCACAAAAGACAGATCACCCAAGGGTACAGGTACAATAAAGGGCACCTTCTGTGCCCAAGAAGAGAGGCTCACCAGAAACCAGTCCTGAAGGCAATTACACCTTGGACTTCCAGGCTCAGAACTGTGAGAAAATGTATGGTTGTGCTTAAGCCACTCTGCCTGTGTTGCCGCAGCTGCCTGGGCTGACTCTCCCAGGCTGAACCCACTACCTGAGAGACTGGTTTTTCTACTTGGAAGTATTTGGCAGACATGGTTAGGAGCTTTTCTTATACAAGCTACTCTGCCATTTTTTTGTTTTGTTTTGAGACAGAGTTTCCTTATAGCCCCAGCTGTCCTAGAACTCACTATGTAGACCAGGCTAGCCTTGCTCTCACAGAGATCTGCCTGCCTCTGCCTCCCCAGTGTTGGGATTAAAAGTGTACACTACTACACCTGACTTCCTTTGCCATCTTTAATGGTTCAGTTAAACTAAATGTTCCTAGCATTAAGGATTGAGCAGGATAGAAAGTCAGGGAAAACTGGGGGCATGTGGGAAAGAAGTCTGGTTGAAGTTTCCCCCACCAGCCGAGAATCAAGAATCTTGGTTAAGGCCTTTGCTACTTTACAGCTATAAACCTGCAGTTTTCTGGAATCTCACCGAAATCTCTTGTACAAATCTAATGGCCCCAGGTTTTATCTTATCGTATTGTAATCCCACCCATGCCTCTGGAGACTCTCTATAACCTCATTTAAAAATTTAAAAAAGTGGAAGCTGGGCATGGTGATGCATTCCTGTAATCCCAGGACTTGAGAGGCAGAGGCAGGCAGATCTCTGTGAGTTCAAGGCCAACCTGGTGTATGTAGCGAGTTCCAGGACAGCTGGAGCTTCAGGAAGACCTTATCTCAAAAAGTCCCCCCCCTCCAAAAAGGGAAAAGAAAGTGGAAAAGAGAGGAATGAAAAGTTTCCTAGCAATGCTTTGAAATAGATATATTTAAGAGCCACTAGAATCACACATGTCTGCTAGTAAGACAATCGTGACTCTTGAGAAGCACACAGCACACTTTTGGGGGGAGGGCCATATTCTTTCCCTTCAGTGCCTGTCTATTTTGAATAAACTCCAACTCTGCTTCATACTGGCACATCCTGAATTTTTTTCTATAACATGGTCAAGGGCCCGTGTCTGTGTCCTAAAAGTTTAAGGAAATTGAACTCCCAGGTGGAGATCTGGATCTCTACCCTTACTGCTGCTGATAGTGTATGTCTGAATGTATGTGTTCTCCCTTCAAAAATCCCTGAGAGCAGTTCCCAAAGTCTCATAATGTAGTTCCTACATTCTGGCACTCTGGGTGGAAAATGATGGCACCCATCCTGGGACCTACTAGGGCCCACTATACCTCCAGGGGAACGTGTTCCCTCCCAAACCTGTCGTCTCACAGTAAACTTCTCCAGACATGGAGGAAACAGGGATAGAAACAGGTCTGAGGCTAAGGACCAGCTCTGGGGCAAGCCAGCCTCTCCCCCAACCCTAGCCCAGGCTCTAGCTGCTGCCATAGGAACTTGGCTTGGCAGAGGTTAGGCTTCAGTGATGTGATTAGAGATAATGGTGCTGAGTCAGACCTGCTTTTCAGCTGTTTTTCAAATTAGCATGGAGAAAATATTGCTGCCGCTGCCACCCAGGCTGGCTGTTTGCAGTCCACACCAACCACCACCTTCCTTCCCTAGCACTGGCTTGTCAGAAATAGAAAATGTCCACTTCCAATTAGAGAGCGAGTGAGCGAGCAAGGTGCAGTTCCATGCATCAGAGCTGGTGGCAAACACTGGTGACCTGAGGCTGAGGCTGGGCTACAGGATCCCCAAGGTCATATGCCTGTTTCAGTCTGGTACAGAGACTGACCCTACAGCCTCTGAAGGGTCTAAAAAACATGATGAAAGCCATATGCCACCCTGCTGGACACTCCAGGGTGCCTCAGTCCTTGCCATACAGGTGAGGTACCTGCCATCACCATCACCATCACTTGGGTAGTGCAGAAGAGGTGGCCAACTGGCTCTTTGACCATTTCTCCCACCCCCAGCAGGTCCAGGTTGGGGCAGAGGGTTGACTGGACCTCATCTCCTCAGCCGTTGCCACACTGCCTCTCCTCCAAGGCTGGAAGCTGCCTCTAAGACTTCTTCCATCCTATCCCCAAAGACTGCTGGAGAGCAGCATGCACCTGCTCCTAAGCCTCACTAAACTCGCTGGCTGTGTGGGAGATGATAATCACCTCTCCACCCACAGGAAGGCACAAAGACTGAGTAGAGGAAGATGCTTAATAATGAGCCCTGTGTGCCTGCTCCTGAGCCTGAGCTTTGTGACTCAGTGCACTGGTTTGGCATGGATGGTCCCACAGAGACACAGGGGAGACCATGGATGAGAACGTCAGAACCTTCCCTCACATGCTGCTCCACTTTCACCTGTGTCTGTATTGGAAGAGGGTCCATGATCAGGACAGAGGGGAGTTCCCCCACACTGGCTGTACATACTCAGGGATCATACATAGCAGCATGCACATCCTTGTCTGTTCTGAGTTGTAAGGAGCTGCAGGCTTTAGCTTGCTTACGCTGAGCTTACTTACAAGGAAGTTGACTCTGTGAATTGTCACCTCGAGCCTTTTTCCAAGAGCTGGGTGCAGACGTGTAGTAAAAGTCACCAGCCTTTCTCAAGAGCTGGGTGCGAACATGCAGTAAAAGTCACCAGATACTCCAGCCCGATGTCTCAACTCAGTGATCTTGCAAGAACAGACCCCCCTCTGACGCCAGACCCTGTTTCACCCACCCTCTCCCCATTTCTTGCCTTCTGCAAAATAAATACAATGGCTTGTGTTCAATAAATCAGACTTTGACAACCTCCAACGCAAAGTCTTGTTCTTTTCTCTCGCTCATCTCCACAGGTTTTGGGGTCCTTCTCGGGTACCAGACGTTACATGCCCCTGCAGGCAGGGGCATATTGGTGCCCGACGTAGGGGCTCGAGTTAAGAGACCCCTCTACCAGACAAGGAACACGGAGGTCCGGCCGGACGACTTAAGACCGAAGGGCGCTCCCATCAGAGGAGCGTGGAAAACCTCGGGAAAGAGAGGGCACTTTGCCATCAGTGGAGCGCGGAAAACCTCGGGAAAGAGAGGGTACTTCGCCATCAGCGAAACGCAAAAAACCTCGGGAAAGAGAGGGCACTTTGCCATCAGCGGAGCGCGGAAAACCTCGGGAAAGCGAGGGTACTTCGCCATCAGCGAAACGCAAAAAAACCTCGGGAAAGAGAGGACGTTTCACCACCCACGGAACGCAAATCCTTGGGAGAAAAAGGTAAGTGGTTCCTTGATCTTTAAAGATGGGCAATTCACTAAGGAAGAAAAGTTTATTCAGTACTTCAAGGCAGCTTTCAGGGAGAGAGGAATTCGGGTTAAGAAAAAAGATTTAACTAGATTTTTTATATTCATAGGGGATACATGTCCCTGGGTGGTCCTTGATGGGCCTTCAATTCACCCCAAAACATGGAAAAAGGTGAAACAGGATCTTGACTGCATCATGCAGACTAAGGGACCAAATAGTATTCCTGTCCAGACTTTTACTTATTGGACTGTAGTTAATGAGATAATTCAGGACCCCCCCAATCCATCCCTATAATTGAAACAACAGAACAATTCCTAAAACCCCTTAGCCGCCCTTCCTCAGCCCTTTCCATTAACAAGGAGTGCTCCCCATGTCTGTCAGTTATTTTAGAAATCCCATCTGACAACCCAGCAACCGCTCCCCCGGAACCTAACCACCCTAAACCATCCCCCCTCTATCCACCGCTACCTAAAAAACCTACTGCCCCAGAGGCCAGTGAGGAAGAGCATTTCTGCCAAACATTCCCAATAATAAAAACCCAAAGCCCACCTTCTGAGGAAGAGGCTTACTCCACAGACCACGTGTGGTCTGGGATCACCCCACCACCACCTTACCTCCCATTCCCTGATGTTAAGCCCCTTTTGGAGACCAAAAAGCTCCTCACCAATCAAATAACTAATCTAAAACAAGTTCTTGACTTACAGCAAGAACTGTCCACATTAACCTTAAATATTCAGCAGCTACAATCTAAAATACAAGTTGGTGGCACTCCTGTAGTGCAAACCTCCTCTGCCGTCCCTAAAAATAAACATAAGCCAAACAGTGTTAAAAAACCTAAGGCTCGGGGCTGGAGAGATGGCCTAGCGGTTAAGAGCACCGACCGCTCTTACAGAGGACCCGGGTTCGATCCCCAGCACCCACATGGCGGCTGAGAACCGTCTGAAGCTCCAATTCCAGGAGAACTCCAGTTCCAGGGGAATCCGAGACCCTCTTCTGACCTCCGCGGCGTTGCACGACACGGGTGCACAGACTTGCATGCAGACAGTACATTCATACACATACAGAAATAAATAAAA
>VZQC01000985.1:0-95563 GCA_009823505.1 Rhizomys pruinosus | reverse complement strand
GGAGTCAACCCTAGAGGGCTGACACCCGGAGAGCTGTGGCAAATGGACGTTACCCATGTCCCATCTTTTGGAAAACTAAAATTTGTTCATGTCTCTATTGACACCTTTAGTGGATTTATACATGCCACAGCACAATCAGGGGAAGCCACAAAAAATGTGATAGCCCACATGTTATCAACTTTCGCCGTTATGGGTCAGCCTAAATGCTTAAAAACAGATAACGGCCCTGGGTATACTAGTCAAAGGTTTCAACAATTCTGTGCCCAGTTAAAGATTAAACACATCACAGGCGTCCCCTACAATCCACAGGGACAAGGAATTGTGGAAAGAGCAAATCAAACGCTTAAACATACATTAACCAAATTAACAAGCCAAGAGCAGTTATATCCCCTTAAAGGAAACAGCAAACTTCTGCTGTCACATGCTCTCTTCGTCCTTAATTTTCTAAATTTGGACTTAAAAGGAAAATCAGCTGCTGATCGCTTATGGCACCCAACCACTAAAACAGATTACACTAAAGTATTGTGGAAAGATCCTATGACAAATAAATGGAAAGGCCCTGACCCAGTACTCATATGGGGAAAAGGCCATGCATGTGTCTTTGACACTTTTGAAAATGGGGCAAGGTGGCTCCCAGAACGCTTAATAAAGCCCATTAACCCAACCCAGGGTGGCGCCTGAGAACAGTATTTGTGCTTCCTTACAGAAATGATTCTTCCTCTCATCTGCCTCCTTGGAACTATCAGAAACGGGGCCACCAAAACACAGGCATACATGGTTTGGAATTATACCTGGATCATTGAAAATCAGGCCAGAGATGTAGCCAGTTCCTCCTCCACCACGGGAAGTAGCCCTACTTGGGGACCCCTGTTTGTTGACCTCTGCGCTTTGGCCATGGGAGCAGATAGTCAATGGGGAACGCCTGACACGTTCCTCCCTCAAAAAACACCAATTAATGATGAAACATATCAGGGTGAGTACCCCGGCTGTCATAACGCACTCACACGTACTGTCTTACAGTCTGCATCCTTATATGTCTGTCCAGGAACAACACATCGGCCCCGAGAGTTAAATTACAAATGTGGATATGAGGCAGATTATTATTGTGCTGCCTGGGCCTGTGAAACTACAGGAGACACTTACTGGAAACCCTCCTCTAAAACTGATTATATCACAGTCAAAAGGACTTACCTTTCCCCCCTGGCACTAGAGCCGGTTTACCGGAGTACCAATGACTCCTGTAAAAAATGGTGTAATTCCCTCACCATATCCTTTACAGATGTGGGGAAACAAAAAAATTGGGAAGGACGAGGATACCAATGGGGATTAAGACTATACATGGAGGGAGATGATATGGGACTTACATTTAATATAAAGTTACAAAAAACAGTCCCCAACACACATAGAGCGTCAATAGGGCCTAACATTGCACTTCACATACCATCCAAAACAGTCAAGACACTATCCAAACCAATTACACCTACCATTTCTTCTGTGCCCTTTCGACCTACATTACCTAATGGCCCTCTTTCCTCTTCTGAGTTAATCTTTTCCATACTCAATGCCTCCGCTTCTGTCCTTACTACGCTTAAAAATGATAGTAAATATAGCTGCTGGCTATGCTATTCTACTGAGCCCCCCTTTTATGAAGGAATAGCAATCCTGGCTAATGTTATCCATACTAATGATACAAAATTCTTGTCCTGGTCTTCAATACAATTGACTGTCACTGACCTATCTGGAATTGGTACTTGTTTACGGGGACCAAAAATGCTTTTTCCCTTACCCTTGGACAGCATTTGTAACAGGACCATAATTGTTAATACAACCTTCTCCTACATTCTTGCCCCCAATGACACACAGCTTACCTGCTCCACGGGTCTGACCACATTCATTGTAACCCCTGAGTTTCTAAACAAGTCAGACTATTGTGTCCTGGTCCAGTTATTCCCGTGCCTGCAAGTTTATGACTCTGATTCACTTTTTACATTTCTGGGGCCCGCGGGACATCGTGGCCCGCCCGACAGAATTACGCGGGGCCCTCTTTACAATTCCTTCGGCTGTCCTTTTGGGTCTTGGTGCCGCAGGGCCGTCACCTGGAATCGCCTCCCTGATTAATTCCCCACCCCATTACCCTCCGCTTCGTCCAGTGCTCTGATCCCCGCATAGCGGCGCCTCAGCCCCGGCTTAGCCACCCTCACGGATTATCTTACTTTCTTTTCGGGTCGGATTCCAATACCCGAAGCGGCTCCACCTCCTGTTTTCCAGCAGGGCGGCCTGTTGGTCGCCTTCCCAGCACGTGTTGCTTTTAGCCCGATCACACGGGTGATTGGTCGGCCCCTCGCTTACACCAAAGTTCGGGAAAAAACTTAGAAAAAGAGAAAAAGAGAACGCCCTGAACAACAGGAATCCTGGTATAAAAATGGTTTTCCACTCCCTTGGTATCTACCTATTTACCTAGTATCTTGGGACCCCTTGTGGGACTACTATTGCTTTCATTTGGGCCTTGGGCATTCCAACGACTAACACGTCTTATTAAGTCTCAAATAGATTCTTCCCTTGCTGCTTCATCAGTCCCGGTCCATTATCACCGGGTGGTGACCAGTGACGAAGATAATACTGAGACCACTCCTACACCCATGCCAGAAAGGCTCAATTTTCGCTTGCTCTAAATCATCACCCTCAGGCCTTATAAGAGTTTAGCCAGCCCAAACCCGCCCAGGTGGCCGACCCAAAGACGGGCAACTTCCTCTCCCCTTACCAACCTAAGACCGGAGCCCTGAGGATGACAGGGTATTCAAAGACGGGTAAGGAAGAGGGTCTTGTCGAGGTCGAACCTAAGACAGGAACGGTCACATAATCGGCTGATGGTGCCATTCTACCTGGATCTTATCCATTACCTTTTAATTGTAAAGAGGGGGTATATTTTAGGAGTGCTGCAGGCTTTAGCTTGCTTATGCTGAGCTTACTTACAAGGAAGTTGACTCTGTGAATTGTCACCTCGAGCCTTTTTCCAAGAGCTGGGTGCGGACGTGTAGTAAAAGTCACCAGCCTTTCTCAAGAGCTGGGTGCGAACATGCAGTAAAAGTCACCAGATACTCCAGCCTGATGTCTCAACTCAGTGATCTTGCAAGAACAGACCCCCCTCTGACGCCAGACCCTGTTTCACCCACCCCCTCCCCATTTCTTGCCTTCTGCAAAATAAATACAACGGCTTGTGTTCAATAAATCAGACTTTGACAACCTCCAACGCAAAGTCTTGTTCTTTTCTCTCGCTCATCTCCACAGGTTTTGGGGTCCTTCTCAGGTACCAGACGTTACATGCCCCTGCAGGCAGGGGCACTGAGTCTCAACATACTCCTGGCAGGCATCCAGATTTTCAACCTGCTTGTGACGGTACCTGCCCCTGCCCATTCCCAGGATACTGGGGTTGTCCCACCAAACACCATATCCCAGTCTACTCTACGTGCAGCATCCCCAGCACAGGATCCCAGGGTACTTCCACTCTGACTTTCTGCCTCTTTCATCCTCCTATGAGTTGGCCCTGTCCTGTCTACAGCCTGCCAGGAGCCGAGGGAAGAGAATGGACTATGAGAGGTGAAGGATACCTAGAGATACTAGCCCACTCCCTCCCTTCACCCAATCTGAAGACACCAGATTCAGACTTGCCTTCTTCCAACACATTCTCACCTCTCATTGCCCAATCAACAAAAAAGATCACGACAGTTGTATCAGTCACTTTTCTGTTGCTGTGATAAAACCACCATGACCAAGGGAACTTACAAAAGGAAGAGTTTATTTGAGCTTATGATTGATGGTTCCAGGGAATTAGAGTCCATTGTGGTGGGAGGCATGGTGGCTGGAGCTGGGGCAGAAAGCCAAGGATCACATCTCACAATGAGCACAGGAAGTCAAGAGAGAGAGACTGGGGACCACAAGGATTGTTAAACTCACTAAGCCCGCCCCCAATGACGTACTTCCTCCAGCATGGCCACACCTTCTAAGACCTTCCAGAACAGTGCTACCAACTGGGGACAAAATATCTGAATACTTAAAGCCGATGGGGGACAGTCTCATTCAAACCACCACAACAGTCATTCATGTATGGAAGGCAGAAACTAGACCAGACCGGGTGACCTTCTAAAGATGCATCTTATCCCAGGCTGATCGCAGGGTCAGGCACTGTCCTCGAAGTCTCGAGTGGCACTGGGACCTTCAGATGCTGAGCAAAGGAGTGAAACCAGTTCCTCTTTCTGTGGCTCCTGGGCAGGGTTGGGGTCTTGCCAGCTTACGTCAGCACCCAGTCACTGGGGGAACCTTGGGCTTTTCCCATACCCTACATCCCCAGCAGGCAAGGAGCAAGTGGCCGACACCTGAGCCCCTCATCACTGCTGCCACAGGGCCGTAGCATCATCCAATGAGAGCAAGAAGCTCTTTCCCTACAGGAACCAACAGGCAAAGGCTGGTCCAAGATTAAGAAGTGGCCATGGAGGGAGACGGGGCACAGAACCCTGAGAGGGAGAGTCAGGCTGCTAGACCAGAGGGGGATGGGAAGAGGCAGAACACCCCCTCGCTGGCCCACTCTTCGTTGTCAGCTGAGTGATGTTCTCTCAACGATGAGCCTGAGTATGATAGGTTCTGAGCCATGGGCTCAGCTGAGCTGTGAACTGGCCCTATGGCATCTACCTGGGCACCTCATGCAAGCCGTCCAACTTTGCTGAACTTCATCTCTCAAATGTCAAGTGCAGCATTTAGATTATAAAGATCCAGTCTTCAAACATGGTTGTAACAGATTCCTTGAAGGTAAGCAGGAAGGACACAGCCTGGAAAATCTGGGGTTCTGGGACAGCTGGGGGCTTACCCAAAGTCCTACCTGTGCAGTTTCTCTCTCCAGGCTGTCTGTGGGACTCCTCCATAGGATCCTAAAACAGGCCACTCACCAAGAGTCATTACCAGATAGCAATGCACTCATGGGAACTGAAATACCATGCATGTAAATTGTCATGCAAATATCTTACATGATAATTAGTATAAACTCTAAACTTCTAAAGTGTAACGTGGGTGGTTGGCTTTCTGCAGACAAAATATCTTCAATGTGAATTTCCCTTTCATAAGCTGAGCACTGTGTTCAGCAAATCAAACAGTAAATCTTGTTACACAGACACATCAGCCATTTGGCAAACTGATGGGCAAGTTTGGTAAGAGCACAGACCCACTGAAGCTGCACCTTAGTAACACCCCAGGGGATTCCTTCTGCCCTTGTGCTCAGGGAAGCACTTCCCTGGAACAATGGTTTTCATCTGTGCTTACTACTAGCATCTCTTAGGATGCTTTATGGGCTTTAACAAGACAAGTAGCTCTTAGTCTCAACCCCAGGGCCTAGATTCCTGGGCCAGAGTGAGGTAAACTCCCTTTGTACTTTTTTAATGTATGTGTGCACATGTGGATATGTGTGTATGTGTGCACACGTGTATGTATGAATGTGTGCAAGTGCACAAGGATGTGTGTGAATGTGGAGGCTAAAGGTCAACCTTAGCCATCATTCCTCAGGCTCCATCCACCTTCTGTTTTCAAGACAGGGTCTCGCTGGCCTGAAGCTCACTGCATAGGGGAGCCCCAAGAATCCAAGGGCCTCCATTTCCTCAGTGCTGAGATTACAAGCATGCACCCCAACACCCGGTATTTTTACATAGATTCTTGAGATCAGACTCAAGTTCTCATGCTCGTAAGGCAAGCTTTATCAACTGGGCTCGCGCCACCACCCTCCTCAGGTGCCTTAAGTGATCCCATGCTCGCCTGGCAAGCCCCAACCCCAGCTGGGCGCATGCAGCGTCAGCTCCCTCCACTTCCCTTCTGTCCTAGAGTGCCGCACTCTGCCAGGTGCTTTCCCCAGGGTGGGACTTCTGTCCCTGGGGCCGATAGTCACAGCCAGCCATCATCCGGGGGAGAGGTATTCCAGGAGACAGTGAGGGACTGATCCTATGGAGGCCTGTCATGGACCCCTCTCCTGCCAGGCCTGGGACGTGTGCCGCTCAAGTGGGAACACAGGTCCCAACAGCTGCTGGCCCAGCTGGGGTGGCCGATTATCCACTACTACCTTGTGCTGAGATTAGGGTTCTGCACTGGACCGACTCCCTCCCCAGCTCTCTTTGCAACCAAGGGTTTACCTTAATGAGCATAAACAGAATCCTTGACTTCCTAAATAGATGGGATGTAAATGGTTACTTGGGCAACCAGGCGTGGACCCATTCCTTGTTGGAGGAGGAGACAGCTTGGTGGCATCTCTGTTCTTGCCCATAGGTTTTTGTCATTATGACTAGGGTGAGGGCTGTCACTTAAGGGGTACCACTGGCCCCAGACCCTGAGGGGAAATAAGTCAGATTCTGTGGATACTTGGTAGTGACTGAGCATCTGAGGCCCTTGAGCTCGTGGTTGGCCAGGAGGTGGGGCTTGTCACCAGGGACTTTTTATGGAAGACACGAAGACAAAAAGACTTCAAAGAGACCATGAATTGGGAAGTGTCCTGCAGGCAGGGCTTGAAGGCCTGGCATGGAAAAGCCCACTACAGGGAGCTAGGACCTGTCTGGACCATCTCATCCTGCACTACCCCCATCCCACCAAGTCTGGGTGTGTCCTGTTGAGTTCTCCAAAGGAGATGAAGACAGGAGCGAGGGAAGGTAGAACCACTATGGACGCCAGGCCGAGCCCCAGTGGACAGAGAAGGGGGCCTCGGACCATCAGAACTCCAAGTCACTTCACTGGTCAAAGTCCTTTCTGCAGAAACATTACCGGTTCCACACTGTCAGTGATGCGGGCTGGTACCAGGACTGCTCAGATGGAGCCGTTTTCTAGAGTTAGGACAACCATGTTCCCTTCCTCGTCACAGTGGCCAGGGTGAAGCTCTTTTTCTGCCTACATGACTTCAGTCCTTCCTGCCAGCAGCTCCAAGAGGCTCAGAAAGGTTAGGCCGTGGTCCAGTGTCACACAGCCAACAGACGGATACAAACTGTGTGCTCTGGCTCTGGCCCCTGCACTGATTAAGCCAGTCGCTCAAGTAGCAATCGTTTATTGTCTAGTTTGTGCCAGCTACTTCCCTGGCAACCTGTGAGAGTCCTAATGTTTCTCAGCATAGGCCCTGAGGCTCTAGACTTAGTCCTCTCCTGATGGTCTCAGGTATCTGAAGCAGAGACCAATAATCCACTTCACCATGGAACATAACAGGTGAGTGGTTTTCCAAGGCCACCTATCAGGCACATACAGACAAAAAAGGGGAAACCTCATCTCCAGTCCCCATGGCCCTGTGAGTAAGGCTCCAGCCAGCATCAGGAAAGCCAGGAGGAGGGCTGGCACTAGTTCTAAGCTAACCACGAGCACCTCTCTCCCTCTCTCTTTTCTCCCCTCTCTCCTTTTCTCTCTCTCTCTCTCTCTCTCTCTCTCTCTCTCTCTCTCTCTCTCTCTCAGGTACATGAGTATGTTTGAGTGCATATGGATGTCGGAAGTCAACCTTAGGTGTTTTCCTCAGGAGCCATACTCCTTATTTTTTGACAGGATTTCTCAGGGTCCCAGGGCCCCTATTAGACTAGGCTGGCCGGCCAGTGGATCTGCCTGCCTTTGCCTCCCCAGAGCTGGGATTACAAGCACAGACTATCTCACCCAGCCTGCAACTGCTAATTGACTATAGAGCTGGAGCCACTGAAAAGCCCCCAAGTCCAAATAGTTATCAGTCCAGAAGGTTGTGAGATGAGCTGTCAAGTTGCTTTGTGTGCTGATGACAGTGTTCCAGAGCTGCAGCTTCCAGTGTGGTGGCCACTAGCTATCGAACCCGAGAGTGTGGCCAGTGCAGTTGAGGGGCTGTGTTCCCTGGGTACTGAATGCGGTGAACACTGAGGACAGAACAGCTGGTGGCTGTGGTGTCTGACAGCTTTAGAGGGAGAAAAGGGCTGGGGAGATGACTCAGTGGTTAAGAGCACTGGCTGCTCTTACGGGAGACCCATTTGTTTCCCAGGACCCATGTGGCAGCTAACATTGCCCTCTTCTGGCCTCTGCAGGTATTGCACACATGGGTACACTTACATACATGCTGGCAAGCACTCACACATAAAATAAAAAGAAATAATAAGAAAGCTGGGGGCCACACTTGGATGACTAAACAAGTTATGGGGGGGGCAGCTTCAGGCACTCTCTTGCCAAGTGAGGAAATAAGCTAGGGTCTAAGCCAGACAAGGCCAGGGCCTGGCCAGCTCTGGGAAACATTGCCATTGCAGAGCTGGAACAACTGAGCAGGCCAGCCCTGGATCTGCAATAAGATGGTCTCAGAGATCCATGAGGGAATGCTGGCTTGTGACAGGAAGCTCTCTGGCCAGCAATGCAGCTATGTGCCACAGTGGAGTCTCAGCTACCAGCATCTTCAGGAAGAAGCACAGCCCGCTGGTCTGGAGTCAGGTAGGCCCTGCCATCTGCTGGTGTGTGACACTGGCCGCCTCTCTGATCCTCACTCATCTTAAGTTTGGGGACGATGGGGTGTGCATGTGGCATTTGATATGCAGGCTGTTCACCCTTGGAGACTAACCTCCATCTACATGCCTGGTCTTCACCCTCATTTCTGAGGGGCAGGGTGCCCCAGCTTCAGATCTAAACATCCCAGCCAGGGCCAGAGAGAACCCTTTCCTCTCTTCTTCCCTTTCCCCCTAGTCTGATTCCTCACTTAGGAGGATCCCTTTGGCCACATCAAGGCTGGCTGCTACCTACCTCTCGCATCTCTGTATAACTGTCAGGGTCACTCCAGCCAGGAGACGGCATTTTAACTGCACTCGGGAGATGCATAGCATTGGGGGAAAATATCAGGTTCCAGTTAAAGGTCCCATACCACTGAGGTGCCTGTCTTCTTCCATGGCGACAATGTCCAGATCTGCAGTATGGCCCAGTAGCAAGAGCTGCTGGGGTCAGACCCAAGTTGGACCCAGCTCTATCTCCCAGATCCTGGGAACTCTGGATGTCAGCAGATTTCTCTGAACTCCGCTTTCTCCATCTGTCAACTTAGGGCTGCAGAGGTAAGCAGCTCCTGGGGCTGGGGATATAGCTCAGTTTGTACAGCGCTTAATACTCAAGGCAGCATGCATCCCGGAGTGCTCCCCAGCACCACCTACACCAGTCCTGGTGGTGTGTGCCCACCATCCCAGCAGCGCAGAGGTGGAGGCAGGAGCACCACCGTGGCCACATAGCAAATTTGAGACCAGCCTGGGCTACACAAGACTCCATCCCCCAGAATAAAAGGGAGCAACTCCTCCACAAGACTCTTGAAGTTGAATGCCACTATACACAGGACATGCTTGGTGCACAGCGGGGCAGCAGCAACAATAGTGGGAAGCCATCGTCTGTTCTAAGGACATCCTTTCAGGGGCCTGGCCTTGGATGCGGCCTAGATAAAATTGTAGTAAGATGTGGGTGCTTTGGATTACCATGGAGATGGCCTAATCCAATCCACAGAGGCTGCTCGGTGACCATTTTATTGAGTTAAAAGAAAGTAAGAATCCAATTTGAGCTCCTCACAAAGCAAGTTAAAAGGCTATGTGAACACTGGGCAGTGCCTAGACAGCACACTAATTTGTTTACACACTTACGGGTAACTGCTTTCCTTTCATAAAAACACCGTCTACACCCACTGACTGTAGTTACCATCATCTTCTGCCAGTTCCTGGCAGGGCGTGTCCCCGACACCAGTGGGGACCAGGATGGAGTCACACTGCTGCGGTGGCAGAGTCCAGAGGCCTTACTCTTTCCTCCTCAACTCCAGTCAGCACTCCACACTGAACAGTCCCGGGAAGGCCATCTCAGTGTGTCTGGTGCTCACTTCTCTTTCATGGGTGGGAATGGCAAATGCAGGGGCCCACGAAGCTCTCTAAGGATGCTCACCTTAGGATGTGGTGATGGTCTAGAGATGTGCAGAGGGCCCAAACCCATCACCAGCTGGCCTCCCAGTGCCACCCCATGAGGTCAGAAGCCAGGGTCAGGCCCCAGCAGCAGGATCTCAGATAGAAAATGAAGTGAACTGCTCTCACTGAACATCAGTGGGGGGAGGGGGGGCGTGGCCAAGCACGGGGGCACTCAACATTTGGTAAGACACACAGATTGAGCCTGGGGTTGCTTGGGGAGCTCCTCCCTGTGCGACGTAGCTAGGATCTCCACTTGGGACCAGTCGCCTGCCTCCGTGGCCTGGCTCCCACCCCAACGTGCATGGCCAGGGAGGCCCCTTAGTGTGGGTCAGGGATGAGGCTGCAGGCCGGGTGAGCACCTGCTGTCACCTGGAGACTGGAGAGACATTTTCACCTTGTCAGGAACCAGGGCAAAAGCAATTCACAAATGGTCAGCTGGAGGCAAGGTGCAGCTGGAAGTGACTGGCAGTTCATTAAATAGTGTGGACCCGGGCTTCCAGACATGTCCACACTACCTTGGCACTCATAGAGCCTGCGGGCCTCTCACTTAGGAGCCAGCAGGGGAAAATACTGACTTTCTGTCTCTGCCAGTGAGTCCTGGGGGAGCGGCGGCTTCTGGGGCCCCAATCACTGGGCACTCACAACCACCCAGGAATCTTGGATTAGGAATGGCTAGTTTTTTTTTTTTTTTTTTTGGTCTTTTCAAGACAGGGTCTCCCTGTAGCCCCAGCTGTCCTGGAACTCACTCTGTAGACCAGGCTGGCCTTGAACTCACAAAGATCTGCCTGCCTCTGCCTCCCAAGTGCTAGGATTAAAGGCATGTGCCACCATGCCCAGCAGGAATGGCTAGTTTTTAATACAGTTCGACACTACACACTCATCCTTAGTGCAGTAGTGGAGGGAGGTGGGGCTCTCACAGACCACCAAGAAGCCAGTAAGAGAAATTGAAGTTTCTGTATTGATTGATCAATCTCATTCTTGGGACAATCATAAAGGGAGACACAACCCCAGCAGATAGCTTTTTGCCCAGGGTCAATTTCTCCTTCCATTCCTCTACCTTGCACACCACCACCCAATACATCTCAAGATGAAGGCTGGAAAGCCAAAGGGCGGCAAAGTTGCAGCTCGAGTGTACAACACGGGAACCTTGGTAGCAGCCCAGGGCTGTCCACTGCTGGCAAAGGGGCCCTCTGCCATGGACAGAGTTCAGCAGCCCCGCCCCTGCACAGCAGCAGCTCTAGGAGGGCAGCTAACTGGCCTGACTCAGATGACTAGTTGGGTGACAGAGGCAGGACCTTCACCAGGCAGGCATGCCCCCATGGCGATGTCCAACAGAAATGCCGCCTAGCAAAGGAGATGAAGAGAAGAGGCTGACAACACCTAACAGCAGTGTCCGCTACCAAAGCCAACTTCTTTTACTAAAACACAAGGAAACTGGAGGTCAGAGGCTCTGAGACTTACCTGGTAAACTAGTGGTGAAGCCAGGATTCCATGTGACCCAGCTTCTAGGATGAGATCTGAGACATGTGCATGCCTGAGCTTGCGCTGTTCTCTGGCCCAGGACCAGACACGACATGCCATCCTATTTTCCTGGTTCTACTGGCAGCATGAACACTACAGCTTAAAGGAGCCTGTGGTCTCACTGAGCTCCTGCTCTGGACAGCCCTGTTGGGCACCTCTCATTCCATGTAGGCCACAAAGTCTGACCTTGTACATCCATGTGCTGGGGCACTCAGTAGGCTCAGAGATCAGGCCCAACTGAGTGCCACAATGTGGAGATAGCACATAAGTGGAGGGCTTAGTCACTGCTGTTTACTGACAAAGAGGCTGCAGGGCCACCACAGAAGACTGTTCTGAGGGTACCAGGAGGTGGCACTTCCAGGCCACTTCTGACTGTTCTGAGGATACTAGGAGGTGGGCAATTCCAGGCCACTTAATCTGACTGTTCTGAGGGTACTGGGAGGTGGGCACTTCCAGGCCACTTCTTCTGCCTGTTCTCAGGGTACTGGGAGGTGGCACTTCTAGGCCACTTCTTCTGACTCTTCTGAGGGTACTGGGAGGTGGGCATTTCCAGGCCACTTCTTCTGACTGTTCTGAGGGTACTAGGAGGTGGCACTTCCTGGCTACTTCTTCTGACTATTCTCAGGGTACTGGGTGGCACTTCCTGGCCACTTCTTCTGCCTGTTCTCAGGGTACTGGGAGGTGGGCACTTCCAGGCCACTTCTTCTGACTGTTCTGAGGGTACTGGGAGGTGGGCACTTCCAGGCCACTTCTGCCTGTTCTGAGGGTACTGGGAGATGGGCACTTCCAGGCCACTTCTTCTGCCTGTTCTGAGGGTACTGGGAGGTGGGCACTTCCAGGCCACTTCTTCTGCCTGTTCTCAGGATACTGGGTGGCACTTCCAGGCCACTTCTTCTGACTGTTCTCAGGGTACTGGGAGGTGGGCACTTCCAGGCCACTTCTTCTGACTGTTCTGAAGGTACTGGGAGGTGGGCACTTTCAGCCCACTTCTTCTGACTGTTCTGAGGGTACTGGGAGGTGGGCACTTCCAGGCCACTTTTTCTACCCAGCATTTTCATGGCTGTACCTTTCAGTTAAAGCATGTGATACCTGTAGCTTAATTCACTGGAATAGAGGTGTTGCCAAGTTCCCTGAGTTGGTAGACCAGTGGCTCTGCCATGCAAGGTGGACAGCCAGAGTGGCAGGCGACAGGAGTGAAGGTGGCGGCTATTCTGAGCCCCCAGGACTGAGAGCCTGAGAGGAAGGGAAGGTTGTAGGATGCAGGTTTTGTAGCAGAGGAAACAGGCTTAGAGAGATGAAGTGACCTACACAAGGGTAGTCTGTAGGCTTCTGAACTAACTCACCCAAAAGATACCCAAGTCTGAGGCTCGAATTCATCCACTGCAGTGTAGACACCCCAGAAGTCCTGGACCAGGTTCCAGCTTCACTAACAACCCACTCCCTCTGCCAGGGGTCTCTTAAGTCCTATGTCTCCTGCCCATGAGGTCCCATCCCGAGCCCCAGCCTGGTCCCAGGTGGCTTGCCCAGTTGACTACAGCCTGCCTGATGTGCCTAACAGTCTGATCCTTTGTAATGTAATTCCCGAGGAACCTTTGCCCAGTATGTGCCTTGTCCTTGAATAATTCTGTTTCTTTCCCAGGTCCTGTGCCTCTCATAAGCTGGGCCCTCTGGAGAAAGCCCTTTCACGCCTGCTTTAAGCTTTTGATGTCCTTTCTCGTATTCGCAGACAGGGCTGACACCTTTTATCTTCCCCATTCCATCCTTATAGGCAGGAAGCAATTCTCCACACTACCACCAGGGACTAGTCTGATTTTCCATCCTTTTCCATGGTCTCAGCAACTCTGGGTTTGTGGAAAAATGACTGTCACAAGTCCAGGGCGAGGAAGCCGAAGAAAGGTGCCCAGTGCTCAGGAATTCTCCTGGCCACACTAAACCAGTGGCCAAGGACTCCAATTGCTCCTTTACCATGCTTTCAGATGCTGACCAATCCCTGACTGTTAATAAAAAATGTCCTGTCAAAGGCAACATGGCGGCACTGAGTAAGACACAGCTGAACTTGGACTGACAAACTTGTCTTCTGACCACATGACACACCAATGTGGGGGGGGGGAGAATATGAATGGGAATTAATTCACATTGGCTTCAAGTTCATGCCACTTAGCATCTGAAAACAATTGCCCACTCTTCTTGGTTGTTAGCTTCAGGACACTCATGTGCTGCCTTCACCCCCCACCCGATGTCATCACCTCCACGTACAGAGAAAAGCACCAAGCCAGCTAGCAGGCCTCTGGGAGGCTTTGCTGCTGTTAAGACATCCTGAGAACACAGGCCCTTTCGGCTGTCTGGGGTCACAAGTGACTATTGTGGCAGTCAAGAGAAGGCTGTTGTGGTGTCAGAAGTGTCAGTCCAGCCGGCAGGGAAGGCGTGGAGCAGAGCAGCCTGCATCTTGGAGTGTGGAAGCAAGACACAAGGCTTACATCCTGGGCTTTCTCCCATTTCCGTCATCATTCCATCTGGACCCCCCCACCCCCCACCAACTATGGGATGATGCTCTTTACTCCCCAACCCAGTTGTTTTACTGATCTCAATCCAATCAAGCTAGCAATCATGATGAGCCTTCCCTGGCCCGGCAGTTCTGGGAACAGCACACACCCCTAAGCCGACAAATCAGCTGCCATGTCAACCCTGGGCTTGCTCAGCCTTGGGACTGCTGTGGCGTAGTGAACTCCCTTATCTTTTAAACTAGCAGTCTCCATTGTAAGATGCTCCACCAAGGAACAGGGAGAAACCAAGAGTTACAAACAGCTCTGGGGTTTACAGAAGACCCGGGTTCACTTCCCAGCACTATACAGCAGCTCCACAACTGCCTGAAATCCAGCTCTAGGGACTCTGGTACCTTCTTCTGACCTCTGTGGGCACCTCAACACATGTGGTACATGGAAATTCACACAGGTACACACACATAAACATAATACATAAATCTTTCAAAAACAAAAATGGCTGGGAGTAGTGGTACACACTTTAAAAAAATTTTTTTTTAATTTTATTTATTTTTGTATGTGTATGAATGTACTGTCTGCATGTAGGTTTGTGTGCCCGTGTCGTGCAATGCCACGGCAGAAGAGGGTGTCAGATTCCCCTGGAACTGGAGTTCTCCTGGAATTGGAGTTACAGACGGTTCTCAGCCGCCATGTGGGTCCTGGAGATTGAACCCGGGTCCTCTGCAAGAGCAGTCGGTGCTCTTAACCGCTAGGCTATCTCTCCAGCCCTCACTTTCTTTCTTTTCTTTTTTTTTTTTTTTTTTTTTTTTTTTTTTTTTGTCTTTTTTGAGAAAGGGTCTCCCTGTAGCTCTGGCTGTCCTGGAACTTGCTATGTAGAACAGGCTGGCCTTGAACTCACAAAGATCCACCTGCCTCTGCCTCCCAAGTGCTAGGATTAAAGGCGTGTGCCATCACACCCGGCTGGTACACACTTTTAATCCCAGGACTTGGGAGGCAGAGGCAGATGGATCACTGTGAGTTCAAGGCTAGCCTGGTCTACATAGTGAGTTCCAAACCAACTGGGGCTACTGAGAGACCCTGACTCAAAATAAATAAAATAAAATAAAATAAAATAAAAATAAAAGAGTAAAGAAACTTTACAATGCACCATATACTCCCAGTCCCCACATCAAGGGGTCAGGAAGCACATGGGAACAGGGAGGACCTTCAAGGCATCAGCCCCTGACAGGCACCATTCCCTTCTGAAATACCATCATTTGTGTGCTTACTGAAAGCACAGACTTTACCACCTTCCACTCAGCATACTGGCAACACTTTATAATGAGATGAAGAAATGTAAATCCTGGCCCAAAGGGGCTTGCTGGTTACTTCACTCAAAATACCATTAAACCTCAAAGACAGTTTATCGTTTCTATTTTTTTTAAACCAGTACAAATGTTTGATGGTTTTGCCAAGTTTCCCCATGGTGAGAAGTGTTTTGTAAATAATATGCTACCTAGAAGGAAATTTCCATAAAACCAGCAGGCTGCACCTACCTGACTCTTCAAGGTAAAAACCAGACTTAACAAGAAGAGTGTTAGATATGTGCTGGGTGTGGTGGCACAATCCTTTAATCCCTGCACTCAGGAGGGAGAGGCAGATGGATCTCTGTGAACTCAAGGCCAGCCTGGTCTACATATTGAGTTACAAGACAGCTGGGGCTACAGGATAATCCTGTCTCAAAAAGACCAAAAAAAAAAAAATCTTAGATGTGTTTCCAGCTTCATAGAAACGTGTTGTCAAAACTGTGACTCATAAGAAAGTACACACTTAAGCCTCAGAAATAAAGTCCCCAAATAAGTTTCTGTCAATTTTGAACCCATTTTCAACAGTAGTAAGAATGCAGTGCTCCAAACATTTGGAAAGTGCAGGTTGCGGACACCGAAAAAGGAGAAAACTTAAGTGTTTGAAAAACACCCCTGTAAAACTGGTGGGTGGAACTAAAAATTCCTTCTAGAAAACAGCCATCTGCTCCCCAAAGATATCAGTGAAATAGCCTAAAGCTACCAGAAACAAACAAGCAAAAAAGCAATGAGGTCACCTCAAAGCCTAAATGTTAAGATAAACTTACCTCAGGGTGAGATGTTTGGAGAAAGTGCTAAAACTCAGAGTTGCAGAAATAATGCATTTTTACAGGCTGAGGATGTAGCTCCATGGTAGAACACTAGCCTAGAACATGGGAGACCGTGTGCTGGATTCCCAGAACTAAAAATAAACATTAAACAACAACAACAAAAACCCTTCAATAGTAACTTAGAACTCACTATCTGTGTATGTGTGTGCACACATGGAGCCAACCTTGTGTGATTCTTCCTGCCCTCTCGTGTATTTGAGACACGGTCTCTTGCTGTTCTGATGCATTGCTAGGCTGGCAGGAGCTCCAAGTGGACTCTCCCCTCTCCACTCCCATCTTGCAGTAGAAGCACTCCTGCATGCAGCTCTTTTTGGGTCCTGAGCCATCTCCCCAGCCCCAAATCACTTTTTAAAAAATTGCATGGCAACAACAACAACAACAACAACAACAGAAAGGACTGCATCAAAGAACTGACTGAACAGTGAACTTCTGCTCAAAACAGTCAACTTCCACATGGAGAATTTTGAGAAAGATTGAGAAAGAGATGAAAAGCATGTTTGACAGAATGCATGAGCTCTGGTGGGGTGGGGGGATAGGGTGGGGGACACGGGTCTAGATTTGATAATCTTGTACAAAATATATATTAAAAAAATTTTTTTTAATTGCATGGCACTCACAAAGACTAAAACCTTTTTTTTTTAGAGTAAAGAAAACACAAATCCTACCACCAATAGTTTAATGTTTTACCTTATTTTTTCCCTATTTCTTCTGTCATGTATACTAGTATAAGAGTACATATTTAAATTTATGAACTATTTGGAGGAGAGATGACACAGCAGGTGAGAGTCTGCACTACTCTTTCAGAGGACCCAGGTTTGGTTTACAGCACCCACACACAGCAGCTCACAACCACCGTGACTCCACCTCCAGGAGAGTTGATGCCCTCTCTGGCATGCATGGGCACTGCACATACATGGTACATATAAACCCACACAAACACACACAAATGCACATTATTTTTTAATTCTTAATTTAAAAATGTATCTCTAAGTACATACCTAGGCTCTGGAACACTTGACAACGGGCAACGGCAGGTGACTGTGGGCACACAGGTTTGTGTCATATGTCTCTGCCTGTGACTTTAGAAGAAACTTCCCCACTCCTAGGGGCTAAAAACCATATTGTCTTCTGTCTTTCTGTGCAGTGCTTTTAAATTTAATTTTAGTTCATCTGGGATTTTTTTGGTGAATGTTACGACAGTGATCAACTTAATTTTCTCCAGCAGTTTTCAATGAACAATCCATCATGCCCAGAATGAGTCTTAAAAGCCACTGCTAATTGACACTAAACTCTTCAAAGTATTTCCCTTCATTGCTATTTTTTAACTATTTCCCATTAATGCATCTATGTTTCCACCAGAGTAACTGTTTTCAATTTAATTACACTTTTGAAAATGTGATGCATTCTTTTGTATAGCAAGGCTCTTCTTCCAATGAATATTTTATTTTCATGTGTTTATACTTCCATATGAGGTTTGAAATTATATTAAAAACAAGGATTTTTTCTTTAGAATGACATATAAATTTATATATGAATCCAAAAGGAAGTGACATGTTTATAAGAGTCACAATGTTCTCATTATCAACCGTTTATTTCCAAGCCTCTGGGTTCCTCCACATGACCAATCTACATGATTTTAGTTTTATTCTTCATGCATGGACTTCTAAGCAGCACTGTTTTCTAGTTTTTAACTTTATAGGTGCAGACCCATGCTGGGTTGACTTTTCTCACTTCCTCCTTTTACTCAGTTTGATTCCTGAGGTTTTTCCATATTGCTGCCCTCAGCTCACCAATGTCCTTTACTGCTACACTGATGTCCCCTGCTCACTTCCCTAGCTACTGGACTAGACAGGGACACTTGCCCCCTTCCTTTCTTTTCCCCTTTTGTGCATGCTAGGTTGTTGCTCTGCCACTGAGCTAATTCCACTCCATCCTCCCCTTCCTTCTTTATGGCTATTACTGGCCACAATGCTTATGTACAAAAACATTCCTGCACACTTCCTGGCACACGTGCATTTGAGTTTTTCTGAGGGTGCGTGAGCTATCCAACATCACTCTCTCCAACCTCCCCATGATACTGTTTTCCTGCTTAGTGATGCCCACTCCCATGCCAACAGTAACAAGTTGTTATCATAATCCCTCCAATTTGGTTTGTCTTCCTCCTTTTTTGTACTAAGGACTGAACTTTGGGTCTTGATCACCCCAAACAAGAGTTCTGCCACTGAACTATATTAGCAGACATTTAAGTTCTCAGACAGAATGTCACTAATTGCCTATATTGAACTGAACTTGTTTGCAGCTCAGGCAAGCACTTAACTTGTGATTCTCCTGCCTCAGCTTCCCAGGTAGCTGGGATTACAAGGCCTGAGCCACTAGATTCAGCTACTTTTCATGACTTCTGCCAATTTGGTGGCTAGAAATGGTATTTATGGTTCTAATGAGCATTTCCCAACTACCTCATAAAGGTAAATCTCTTTTTTTCCTGTTTATGGGCCTCTGGTTTCTTGTATGAAATGCACACCTATGTTTGGTCCCATGTCTTCTGGGTGCTCTCCATGTAGACTTCCATTCTAATGGATGTATCACAATTATCTGTATCTCAATCCAAATGGGGCTGAGTTTCCATTGTATAGCATGTGTGGTAAACAAAAGTATTTCCTATCAATTTCCTATCAATATAACTACACGGTTCACATTATCTATGGAAATCCTACTCCAGAGCCAGTGCTTCAATCACTGTTGTATAACCCTGTGTTACTAGCTCTCACACTTCTCTGCTCTTTCATCAACCTCTTAGGGTCAGTTTGTCAAGTTCCACAATAAAAAATCAGTAGGATTTGTATATGAACTGCACTGACTGTTAGCCAGTTACTCCATTTATTTAGGTCCCATCCATAAAGCTTTGGGGGGTCTTAAAAAATCATTTTCTCATTAAGTACTAAATCCTTTTTTGAGACAGGGTCTTCTGTAGGTCAGGCTGTCCTCAAACTCACTATGTCCTGGCTCAATCTCCCAAATACTGGGATTACAGGTGTCTATCACCACGCCTAGCCTTAAATACTTTTTATTGAGATTTATTATTAGTAGGCACATTTTCCCTATGGGTTGTGTTTAATTAAATCCTTAAAAAAATTAACCCATAGTGTTCCATTACTGTAATCCCAGCACTTGGGAATATGAGGCAGACCCCAAGTTCAAGGATGATGTATTAAGACCCTGTCTCAAAAGAGTTAAAATTCCCTACTGTTTGAGAATAAAGCTGGTCTCTGCATACAGGTTTTTTCCCAGAAACCTTGATATAACTCAGAATTCTAATTTGCTTTGTAGATTCTTCAGATGTTCATAAAAAATTCAGTCATACAACTTTAATCCATTAATGTGAATCACATTGATTTTTCTATTATTAAACCAATCTTACAATTCTGAAATCCAATGCTTCACGAACTGTTTATTACCCTACTGGAGAGATGGCCTAGCAGGTAAGAGCGCTGACCGCTCTTACAGAGGACCCGGGTTCGATCCCCAGCACCCACATGGCGACCAAGAACCGTCTGAAACTCCAATTCCAGGAGAACTCCAGTTCCAGGGGAATCCGACACCCTCTTCTGGCCTCCGTGGCATTGCACGACAAACGTGCATTCAGACAGTACATCGATACACATACAGAAATAAATAAAAAAAAAAATGCCGGGCGTGGTGGTACACGCCTTTAATCCTAGCACTTGGGAGGCAGAGGCACGCAGATCTCTGTGAGTTCGAGGCCAGCCTGGTCTACAGAGTGAGTTCCAGGACAGCCAGAGCTACAGGGAGACCCTGTCTCAAAAAAAAAAAAAAAAGAAAGTGCAATATGTTCAATTCAAATTTGTTCACTGTGCTATTTCCTCCTTAATATTCTTGGCAATCTGGTCTTCTGTGTGCTCTGGTCCACTACTGAACAGATTGTATTAAAGCCCATTTTATTGGCAGATCAGTATATTCCTTATATGTGTCCATTTTTTCTTTAAATATTTTGAGACATATTACTAGACACTTTGGTAATTAGTAAGCCCCCCCAAAAAATTAAGTGTATGTATGCACAGGTCACTGGAGGCCAGAAGTGGGCATCAATCTGGAGTTCAGCTGGTTATGACTTGGGTGATGTGGGTGCTCAGGGAACCAAGCCTGAGTCCTCTATAACAGCAGCAATCACTCTTAACTGCCAAGCCATCTCTCTAGTCCTGATTAGTAAGTTTCTAATTCTTATATTGTTCTAGCTTTCTATCAGTTTGTGAGGAAGGGGAGAGGAAAGAAAGGATTAATATTAACATAAAGACTCAAAATAATAATGTACCCAACAACACACAATAGCATACCACTGTGCTGTCAGATGCCATACATGGTTTTCTTTCTACTATGTTTTTTAATGAAATATTTTAGACTGTTGGATTACTGAGACTAAGGCTCATTCAATTTCAAAAAAAAAACAGCTGGGTGTGGTGGCACATGCCTTTAATCTAGCACTTGGGAGGCAGAGGCAGGCGGATCTTTGTGAGTTCAAGGCCAGCCTGGTCTACAAAGCAAGTTCCAGGACAGCCGGGGCTACAGGGAGACCCTGTCTCAAAAAGAAAAAAAAAACAAAAAAAAACAAAGTTTTTAACTTGAAGGGAGGGAGACCCTGCTACAAGAGGGAAAATGTTTACACCATGCCCTGCTTAGATAGGGAAACTAAAGATGGGTCGTCTGGTGAGTCAAATGCCAAAAAAAGGACAGAGTCACCAAATCATGCAGCACCTAAGAACCCTAAAAGCAATATGCCTCAGAGCAACGTTTAACCAGAGGGGCTGGGAAGAAGACAGCAGGAAATGACACTTAAAAAGACAGCAAGAGCCAGGCTGTCCATGCCTGAGGCAGGATTAGGCCAGCTTGCACTACAGAGTGAGACTGCCAAGAGAGGGAAGAAAGGAAGAAAGGAAGAAAGGGGGGTGGGGGGGTGAAGGAGGGGGTGGGAGAACACAAAATGTGTAAAGTAAGGTTAAGTAATTAGGGGACTATTTACTCATTTCTTAGCAAGATAACAAAGAGTAATAAAGAAAGCATGGTATGATGAACACAAAAACCCCAAGTTAGAGTTTCAATTAAAGGTCCATAAAAGAATTGCAAGAGAGCTTAAAAAAAAAAAACGTTTAAACTTCTCTGTGTACTATGTATGCCTGTGGCATATGTGAGCACAAAATTTTGCTACTACTAATACATCAGGACTGACAGTGTGAGCTGATTAGCTGGGGAGACAGATCCATGCTGAGTTGTGGACAGCATGCAGGAGACACTGGGAAACACTCAGGTAGACTCAAATGCCCATGTTATAACAGGTATCAAGGTCGGGAACATCCAGATAAAATTTATAACAAAACAAGTTCAAGGATATCTGTACAAGATTTTATTTCTCATCAACCACAATGTTTTAGAGTGAGAGGATGTACCCTAACACAGAGGAGTGATTCAAATCCCACCAAAGGTTTAAGGAGACAAGCAAAGTCAGTAGCTTTGTATCCCAGACAATCAGCATCTCAGTCTCATTGTCTTCCTTGGGTTAATGAATGAATTGACAGCACACTGGCGCTGGGCCTACCACACCTTCAGACAAGTGCAGCCACACACTAACACACTAGACTCTGCTGCTTCCTTTTTGCTCTGGCTGTGCTGGTAGGTGGCAAAAATCTCTTGCGTGATTTGATCTCCAAATGTGACATAAGCATTTCTGGTTTTCAGCCATAGTTCACATTTTACCAGTTTCTCAATTGAATGGCTGTAACACTGACCAACTAAGAAGGCAAGGAAATGGCCAGCCATTAAACAAAGCAAACCCTAAGAGAATATGTAATCTTACTGCATTTAGTACAGTCACAATACTGAAATGACACATGAGAACCAATACAAAGCATCCCCCCCCCCCGCAAAAAAACAAACAAACATAGAACTGTGAACCCCAGAGCCATAATTCAAGTCTCCATCAGCTTTTTTCTGACATTGGAATGCAGTCTGAAATCAGCCGATCCCATCAGGGCATGCTGTATCCCCAGGTCCTGGGATCTGAGCTGCGCTTTCCGTGGCTCTCACAGCCACAGCATCCACATTAGTAGCAAGGGATGGACCCACGCCACTGGCCCTGGAGGAGGATCAAGTGCAGGAGGGAGGCACAGTGATCACAGTTGTACAGCAGGAGAGGAGGCATTCACTTTGGGAAAGAACAGGGTTCTTCCCCAGTATGTTCTGGGGGGGTCCAAAGTGGAGGGAACACAGTAATGAAGGCACAGGAGAGCCTTTCTCAATGAACTCCTACCAATTCCACTTTAACCTCTGATAAAAATCATTTTTATTTTGCACAATCACAACCGAAAAGGTCCTCCAAACCTCTTATAGGTATCAAAGGTTTCACATTTCAACCTTGAAATTTAATATCCCTTAAAAGACCTATACTTGAATAAAAGTAAACATAATATTCCAAGTTAAAAACTCAAGGACACACCATCAACATCTATTCACAATATCCTAACTATGGCTGGATGGCTAATGCACGGTTTTTGTTTTGCTTTTAGTTTTTTTTTTTTTTTAATACCTCAGATTAGTGCATATTCACAAAAGAATGCTTAGTTTAACACTAGCTCCTTAATACACACTGGAATTTTAGCTCAAGGCCAATGCCTCTTGCATATTAATCACAGATATAACTACTCTGAAAAAGGAAACACAAGAAAAAACAGGCAGCCTCAACAAGACAATAAAATCTGGAAGGTTATTTACTCTGGGTACAGGGAGAATCAAACAGGTCTGTCAAAACATCACGAGCAAGTGCTCCTGTCCTGTTACCTGCAGAAACCAGTTCTGTCTGCTAGCTCGCTGTGGCTTTGATGATAGGTATACAGACCACTCAAGTTAGCCTTTTGTGCTGAAAACCTTCACTCTTGTTTGGTCTGCACACAGTACCTTGAGGTGATGCATGTGCAAACTCTTCCTGAGGAATTATTCACTTGTGCAAATTTGCAACCTGACAGAAAGCACAACAGACAACCAGGGGAGCAACAGCTGGAGAGGGTTGAGATCTGGAATCATGTGTACAGTGTTGGGATCCTGTGTACAGCGTTGGAGACTTGGGTACAGTCTGGGGGTCAAGGGCATCCATTCCTCTGCAATTTCACCTCCACACAAAGGAACCTCATCCAGGTAAAGGGTGTTCAGCAGCTACAGACTGTGAAGGGAACCAGAAAAGGTGACTTTTCCATAAAATTTAGCAATACACAATTTAGGCACCCAGGTGGAGTGTCTTCTCACTGACTCTGCCTAGGAACTATTAGGCTGAGAGGTACAACATCAAATTTTGTTTTCTGTCCCAAAGAGAATAAGCCTGTGAAGTTACGATATAGCTGTGACAAGAGGTCACAAGAGTAGAAAGTTAGTGAAGCTTAAGCCAACCTTTAAAGTATGTATAAATGTATACCATTTCTCAAAGCAAATAACCATCTATGTACTCTGATGTGTCATTATTCTGGTCTCAAACTTACAAAGATCAACCCTGCCTCTGCCTTCTACCTTCTGGTTTTACAGACATGCTTGGCTCGGCTTTCTTTTAAAGGCCATGGACAATGATTTTGGCTTTTACATATCTGATAGGGAAGCAGTCCTCAGCTGAGGTGGAACTGCACACTGTACTGGCAAGAGGAACACAAGTACACAAAAGGGGGACATCATTTCGGAAGATACGAGATGGGAGGAGAGCAATTTTATTTTCTCACGTTTAGAGACTAAGAATTCTAGCACTAACTTTTAATTAAACAGGGATGGTATCATCTTAAGTAGGTTTTGTGAACTGCAATGACCCCCAAAGGGCTCAACCACCACCAGGCCACATGCGCACCCTTTTGCATGCCATCTAGTGCCACTGGGTGGTACCCAGCTTTGTGGTGCTCAACTCTGAGAATAGCTAGTGCTAAAACCTAAAGAAACTGAATCTCCTCTGCCTATTTTTTTGTGAACATAAAATAAGGATGACTAGTTCTCCATTAACTTAATAATGCAACAATATCCAGAGATTTTAATGCAATGTAATATAATGCTTTTATAGAGAGTTTTGTTGAGAAAAAAATGCTCTCTTCCAGGAAAAAAAAAAAGTATTGGGGTGTATTTATTAGGATACTGAACAACTTCCCCATGCTTTAAGAAATGTTTCAGTTTTATTTTCAGAAATATTAAAGCCACCCAGGAGAAAGTCCCTTGTGTTATTAAAAGCCTGTGGCAAGCACTGCATTGAGAAAAGTAAATTCTGGGCTTCATGATAAAATGGAATTTTCCTTTGACATTAAAGCAGATCAAGTTGTGCAGGTCGGCTGGTGAGAGCCTGTGTGCTTACTTGGGAGCTCTTATAACCCAAGATGCTCATGGGGTGAAGCTAAACAAAGCCCCCACAATCTCCCGACTTTAGGTAACAGAGCAAAGCTGCTGGTCTTTACTATTCCTCCTCTGCGCAATCATCCTATAAATCAAGGACTGCCACTGGGTGACAATCACTCCCATCGCTAACTCTCCCACCCACTGACTTGGCAGAGGCTGCCTGCAAGGAAAGTCAGTCAGTACCAGTCTGGTGGCACCTGGTAGCATGAAGCCTATGCTCACTGTACATTCAAGCAAAATGAAGAAGAAAAATACTCTTCTCTTGCTACATCTATCTTGCTTTATCACTTGAAATCAGCTAGAACAAGAAACAAACTTTTATGAGGACCTAAACAAGACTATATATTGAAACAGAAAATAGAACTTTGCCACAGCTGAAGGACTTCCAACACCAGCACAAACTTCCCTACTGCACTACCTTTCCCTACTGCACTAGAATAGCAAGCATGATGTAAGAAGACACTGAGCACACTTTTACAAGTACTTAACACACCCACTAGAATGAAATGGATCAGAAACCACTCACCATGGGCTATATTTGGTTTTAATAACTATACTGCTTCCTTGGGGGGAGGTCATAGATCAGCTCCCACTGTTGGGCAATCTCCATAGTACCACGGGGGGAAAGGGGGTTGCCCACCCCTGAACTAGAGCTCTACCTCTACAGAGGCTAGTGAAATCAGGTGAGGTAGGGAAGCACTCAGTGAGAGCTGGCCCCCATGTCACATGAACACCAGCACACGCTGGGCAACAGGGTACAATCTGTCCAGTGTGCAGCACTTCCATTTTCTCAATCTGATCCTGCTACAAAGCCACATCAGATACCTTGTGGGGCTGGCTTAGGAAGCACTGTTGAGTTTGACAACATGGTCACACAGTTGCAAAGTGCACAAAGCTCAAGGCACAGAGTAGAAAAAAAGCTCTGAATTGATGGGGAAAGGTTGTAATGAAAGCAGGATTAGCATTTCCTTTACAAGACTTTCTAATGCTAAAAAAGACCAATTGTTTTAAAACAGGTTGTTTGGGGCACAGATTTTGAAAACACTGTATTGCAACACCTGCATGGTGTTAAAGCAAAGATCTCTTGACTCGTGAAACCAATACACTGAAGTGCTTAGTCCACAAACGAACAAGACAAGTGTTTAAAAAAAAAAATTCTTCTGCTCTTTTGGAGGAAGCTGCTGATTCTGGCTGTCGGACTTCACTTAGCAATGGCCACTTTCCAAGATGCTTACTCCTCACAGAATCTGTGCATAAACTCACTAAAAGATTGTCCCATTTTAAAATCACCCCCAAGTCTAGCAGCAATTGTTTTTGTTTTTGAAAATCAAAAATCAAAAGGAAAAAGTCCAGCATCCTCTCCAAGAACAGCCTTTCAAGAGAGCTCCTGAGTGGTCAGGCCCCACTGTACCCTGAACAGTTTCTGCAGCTCCAGTGTGTGCTCTCTCTGGGAGGAGAGTCCGTTCGGCAGTCACTATCTGTACCCCCTGGAACTTGCACATGCAGATGAGCTGTCTGAAAAAAGGGCAGAGGGAAAAGTGTTGAGGGCCAGACAGCACTGAATGAGAGCAGGACTCTATCTACACAACACATACTTCTCACCCCTCTCCCCACCCAAGTCTCTAAAAGTCCCACAGTTCTGAGTAAACTGCAAAGGAGCCAAGATCAGCAGGAACTGACCTCGGGTACTACCCCATCCTCGTGAGCAATGAAGAGTCTGGTAGTCTCCTGGCACCCATCTGAAAACCAACGCCACAGCCATGGCCAGGCTGACCAACCCCACAGAGGCCACAATGTGCCACCTAAAGCACCACCCACGCTGCACACTCTCCACACTCATCGCCAGAGGCCACCTTATATCACAGGACCATCAAAGGCAAGAGCATCAACACTTACTGTAAGCCAACTCATCCCCTGCTCTCTTCCGGGACTGGTCACCTCTAGGGATAAGAAAAGAGGAAGAGGCAGTCAACAAAACCCATTGACTTCACATGCAAAAAAGACAGCAGAAATGAATCAAGCAAGCAAGCAATAGTGGCATCACAGCAAACTTCAGTTCCAAGCCAAGAGCCAGTTTTAAACAGACAAACACAGGCTAAGTCAAGTACAGCCTGACTGTTTTTAGCTAAAGGATATATAGTTTGTTGAATCTAGAAAGGTCTTAGATAGGGATCATCTAAAGATAGCTTACACTGAGTTCTAGAAACATGGGCACAATAATGTATGCCTGTGAAGACAACCCAGATCCTGCTACCCCATCCCAGGAACCTGCACACAGTAGCACAAACATGGAACAAGGAGTTAAAAAAAATATCCTTGCCAGGTGTGGTGCTGCACCCCTTTAATCCTAGCACTCAGGAGGCAGAGGCAGGCGGATCTCTGAGTTCTTGGCCAGCCTGGTCTACAGAGTGAGTTCCAAGATAGTTAGGGCTACAGAGAGACCCTGTCTTGAAAACACACATACAAAAAAAAAAAAAAAAAAACCCCTCAAAGTTCCAAATCAAAACTCTCAAAGCCGCTGGAATCAGAACTTTCAAGGTATTTTAAGACCCTTTTTGCAGAAAGAATACGAATCTTTATATATATCACCCAGCTTATCCTGAAGTGCTCAGGGAAGTTCCAGGTCCAGGTCTGTGCTACAGTGAAGAAAACAGTGGTTGTGAACAGCCCTATGCCTCCCATGAATCAGACTCCCATCCTTTTGGCTTCCCAACACTAATCCAGGCTCCAATGCTTGAGTAATGAGCAATAACCTCAGTCTTCATCAACCTCCACACAACTGCTTCTCAGTCTCTGGCACTGATGCAGCTCATCTCATCCTTCCCAAACCCTTTTTCATGCTGGTCTTTGCTTACTCTGCTGAGCACTGTCTCACATCTCACCCCGATAAGGTTGGCTAGGATCAGGAAAACAAATGATACCAAATTCTGGAGAGGATGTGGGGAAAGGGGGACACTCATCCACTGCTGGTGGGAATGCAAAACTTGTACAACCACTATGGAAAGCAGTATGGAGAACCCTTAAAAGACTCAAAATGAGCCTACCACCTGACCCAGCCATACCACTTCTGGGTATATATCCATCAGACTCTTCCTACAGCAGAGATACATGTACAGCCATGTTTATTGCAGCTCTCTTCACAATAGCGAAGAGCTGGAACCAACCCAGATGCCCCTTGACTGATGAGTGGATATAGAAAATGTGGTACAACTACACAATGGAGTACTATGCAGTGGTAAAGAAAGATGACATCATGAAATTTGCAGGTAAATGGATGGAACTAGAAGATTTTATGCTAAATGAAGTAACACAGTCCCAGAAAAACAAAAGGCGAATGGTATCCCTCATCTGTGGTTGCTAGTACCAAGTACCTAGGTGTAAGACAAAACGAGCAACATTAATATCATATTCCTCACGATCTAAAGACAACTGTGTTCATGTATTGGGAATCCCTACACAGGTTCTAGAGCTGACCTAACACAGATTTTCAGACCTTGGACTTTTAGTATATGATGGAGGGTATGTATGCATCTTTTAGAATAATATGGGATTAAAATGGAAAGAAGTGAATCAAGAAATATGCTATGGAAAAAACATACAGTTTGTTTCCAAACAATGTTAATATAGGTGCAATGTAACAGGCTGGTGCAACTTAGCCTTTCTGGGTGCTTAACGACCATACCTGAAGTCCCTACCAATTTGGCCGAGGGACCTGGGGGACAACTTTGTTCCTTGCCTTCAGAGGTCAACCAAGTCTTAGGGGATTATACGTGGGGGCATCTCTTGAAAAGTCCTGCAGAGGTGGGTCACCATCTTTTCTTCTTCATATACATTCTCTCTCTTCTAAGATGGAAACCACTACCAGATTTACAGGCAGCTCTTACTTGTGTGAGTGCAAGATGTATAGGTCCAATGTCTTCATCATTACGCAAATGAAAACTGACCATATCCACAACACAGTGCAGACTCCACTCCACTGCTTCCCTGACCATATCCACAATACAGTGCAGACTCCACTCCACTGCTTCCCTGACCATATCCACAATACAGTGCAGACTCTACTCCACTGCTTCCCTGACCATATCCACAATACAGTGCAGACTCTACTCCACTGCTTCCCTGGACTTCCAGTTAAATACATGGCACCACCACTTACCTAGTAACTCAAGCTAACATTCTAGGTTGTCCAAATTCCTCTCTTAATGTCACCCTGTGCCAAACACAACACCAAGTGAACAACTCATCAACTGCACGGGTACTGTCTCAAACCATGCCACCACCATACCACCTCTCTCCTTCATAAGAACAGGCCCCTTAACATTAGCCTAGACAAGAGCCAAAGCTTAAGTAAAAGGTATGAGATCAGCGAGCTCTCACCTCTGACTAAAACCATTCATAGCTTTCTATTACAGTTCAAAATCAATCTCAATTCTTTTCCCAGCTACTGTCATGGCTCTGGCCTGTCTCTCTCACCTCCTTTCAAGCCCTTTCCGCCTCCATTCACTGTGCTACAGCAATCTGGACGCTCTACTCCTCTGGGCATTTTCTTACTTTTTTTTCCCTCTACCTATCACTACCCCCCCCACAACCCAATCACGTAAGTGGACCATCATATTATATGAAGAACCGGCTTGCAATGCTAAACAGGAATCACATAATCGGTCAGGCAAAACCCAGAAATGACTGCCCATGTCCAAATAGCCAGTAAGAGACCCTATTCAATAGCCTGTGTTAAATTTAAGGTTTGGGGGTTATTCTCCCCTCTGACATTAGTAGATACCATTTCTTCCAAAATAATCCTAGCCAGATAATGATGACCAAAGAGAGCACACGTGTGGCATGCTTTCCATAGCAGCTGAGAATAGCAGTTCTTTATGACAGCGTTGAATGAGTCTAAAAGTAGGTTTGAGGATGTCAGCTTTGGCAGGGCCTACTCTGTTATGAGGCATAATAAATATAATGTAAATGTGTAAATAAAGTACTCATTAGTAAATGTGTAAATAAAGTACTCATTCTAACAATGGCTCAATTAAGTTTGTGAAGAAATACATTCCAATTTTACTACCTGTAGGACTACTACTTAGTGCCTAAAATTCAGCCAGAAGCCATTACAAGAAACAAAAATTCCAATTTTTACCAAGGCAGTTAGTTCCCTGACCGCTTGGCCACCGTTGCACAGCACCACAGCAGTATGAAGGCAATGCTACCTGATGGTGCTTATGTGGTCAGTACCTAATCTCATCCCAAACAAGTCTGACATAAGACCTACACACCCACCAGCTCCACACCAGGACGAGGCAATGTATGGATGCTTTAAGAATTCCAGAAGCCATTCTAGAAGGTAAACTCAAGGTACATGGACACATCCACAAGAACAGTGCTCCTCTACTGCACCACACAAGAATAGTGCTCCTCCACTTGGGAGGCAGAGGCAGGCGGATCTTTGTGAGTTCAAAGCCAGCCTGGTCTACAGAGTGAGTTCCAGGACAGCTGGGGCTACAGGGAGACCCTGTCTCGAAAAAGACCAAAAAAAAAAAAGAATAGTGCTCCTCTACTGCACCGCATGATAAGTGCTCCTCTACTACACCACACGAGAACAGTGCTCCTCTACTGTACCACAGAAATACAAGTTTTCAGAAGTCTGATTTCTTAAACAGAGATTAATAAACTCGTCTCTAAAAGCAAATATCCAAAGCATGAGTAAATTAAAAAAAAACAACTTTAAAATTAAGGTACTCCGGGGGGGGGGGGAATGTCGCCAAATATAATTACTTTGCATTTAATTAAAAGTAACTAAGGTAATAAAGGAGCCGTTCCTGCTCAGTGCTGACAAACTGGACCGGCTCTTTGAGATCATTGGAGTGAAGAGCCAAGAAGCCAGCCAGACCCTTCTGGACTCTGTGTATAGCCATCTTCCTGACCTGCTGTAGAGCTCAGGGACACCAGATTCTGGAAGTCAGCCTACTGGCAGGGCAGCTTTATTTTGTTTTTGATTTTTGTGTTTTGGTGTGTGTGTGTGTGTGTGTGTATGTATGTGTTTAACAGAGTATATGGCCAGTGCTGAGTTCTTTATTTTTTTCTTTTCTTTTTTTCCTCTTCTGGGGAGTTACTTTATAAACTTTCTTAAGATATAACTGTTGCAAAATGCCCACCACTAAAGTTTTTTTTTTTTTTAAGTTCCACATTTTCTCCATTTTTGCCTTATGTATTCTTCAAAATTGTTCTGTGCACTTTAACAGCATAAATGCAGTGTGACTTTCTGCACACACTGGATTTTGAGATTCTTCTTTAAAGCGAAATGATATCTTGTGAATTCTATCAACAGATGTAAGCCTTTCAACACCTACACCTACTTTCTTTTTAAATGATATTACTTTTTTAATTACTGTTTGTCCTTCACATGTGTTCTTAAAGATTACATAAATTTAAGACCCTGTTGAGTTACTGTAATGCAATTAGACTTTGAGTTATCTTTTTAATGTCTTGTATAGTTCATATTCATGGCTGTAACTTGACCACACTATTGCTGATTGTATGGTTTTCATGTGGACACCATAGACTGCTTGATTACGTGTGCTCTTCTTAAAGCTAATGTGCTCTGGGCTGGAGAAATGAAACCCTCAAGCCATCAGGACTTTTCTTTCAGTGGCTCGACATCTGGGCCACCAAAGAACTTGAACTTCATCTTTTAGGGACTGAGCTGCTCTGGAAAATTTCTGCTGCACTTTGGAAAGTCGGCCTTGTGTGCCAAAGGCACCTTTTCCATAGAGAATTTGCCCAGCTTTGCTTTAAAAGATGTCTTGGTTGTTTTTACACACAGTCAATAGGTCCGGTCCAGCCTCCAGACTGCCGGCTCACCATCATTCACTTTAAGTAAAAATGGCTGCAGCTGTAAGAACTCTTGTCTGATATATTTGCAACTATGCTCTCATTTATAAACCTGCCCTCTAATGCTCAATTGCCAGACTCTGATGCAAAGGTGGGGTGGCCTCCCTTTGTGTGGGTGGGGTTGGTGGGTAGTGGTGAGGGACTGATATCAGAAAAATGCCTTCAAGTATACTAATTTATTAATAAATATTAGGTGTTTGTTAAAAAAAAAAAGTAACTAAGGTAAAAGTTCTAAAACATAATACAGTTAAACAAAACTATGACACCATTTCTGGATGACTTAAAACAAAAAAAAGATTTTGAAGACAACCAAAGGGCCAACTAAGGAATGTCATTTTGGATTAACCATAGTTTTTTTTTGTTTTGTTTTCAATTTGTATGTGTGCGTTGCGTACACATGTACAGATGTACTATGTGCATGTAGTGCCTCTGTAGACCAGAAGAGGATATCAGAATCTCTGGAAATGGAGTTAAGGGTGGCTGTTAGCTGCCATGTAGGTGCTGAGAACTGAAACCTGATCCTCTGCAAGAGCACTGAGTGCTCTTAACTGCCCACAATTTCTTCACTATACAAAGACCTCATAGAAATAATTTTTAAAAAAGACAAAGACAAATGAGAAAAGGACATAAATAGGTAGGTTTATGAAAAAACAAATTCAAGCACATGCTCAGCTGTCCTCATAAAGAGAAATGCAGACGAAACATTTCTTTTACACTTTCCTAAGTGCAATTACACTTACACATACAACACATGTATAGCCATTAAGAACATGGGTTTTCAACCTCAGCCGCGGTATCTAAAGTGGCGCATCATCACAGCAGGCCATTTGGCAGTACTCACCAAGTTTCCACCTGCGTCTATCTACCCTTAACCCAGCCATCCCACCCTTGAATAGACACATCAAGCACAAAATAATCCAAGCGGCCAACTACCAGGGACAACTTGTGTAAACTATACTAGTCTACTAGAGTCTAATCTACTCCAGGGGAATGTGAAAAAAAGAATAAAAATAAGAGACTATTTTGTTTGCCTGTGTATTTAAAAAAGAAATAACAACAAAAAACTTCTAAAACAGTAGAATCACAAGAAAGCAATAATGGTGTTACCTAAAGGGCTAGAGTAGGCAGGGAGACAAGTGAGAATAAAAACTTTTTTATTTCATTTTAAAATTAATATGGGCCAGGCATGGTGACCATGCCTTTAATCCCAGGACTTGAAAGGCAGAAGCAGGCCCATCTCTAGAGTTCAAAGCCAGTCTCGTCTACACAACAAGTTCCAGGCTAGTCAGGACAGCCCTATCTAAATATAAATAATAAATAAATAAAATAGTATGTGAGAGAAGGGCTCTCAAAGCCCCACCACCCCTAATGAGGAGCTATTGTCAGCTGATGGCTGCTGGGACAGGGGGAATTCTTTCCTTTGGGGGATGCCAGCTACCCATGTCCCAGCAGATGACCTGGTCAAGGCTAGTTTTTATCTGAAATATAGTTTGGCCTTAGAACTTTTTACAGGAAATGCCCATCCTCAGCCAACATTCAACCTACCACTTGCGTCTTCTTTTTTCTGACTTTTCTGAATGCCACAGAGCCAAATACCAGAAAAATAGGCGAAAAGACTAAGTGAAAAGATTGTGAAAATAGAAGGTATTACTGTGCCTTAAATGATGTGCTGACATAACAGGTGATTTTCCACAGGGAAGCACAAAACTTCTGTATCAATTCATTCTAACTGCAAAACAATGAGTTTTCCAGGGTATGATCATGATCATGATAAGAAATTGCAAATGGGGCTGGAGAGATAGCCTAGCGGTTAAGAGCACCGACTGCTCTTGCAGAGAGAGGACCAGGGTTCGATCCCCAGCACCCACATGGCGGCTGAGAACCGTCTGTAACTCCAATTCCAGGAGAACTCCAGTCCCAGGGGAATCCGACACCCTCTTCTGACCTCCGCGGCATTGCACGACACGGGTGCACAAACCTGCATGCAGACAGTACATTCATACACATACAGAAATAAATAAAATTAAAAAAAAAATAATAACTGACCGGAAAACTTAATGAAGATGAAAAACCTTGAACTTCTGAGAGGCTAGCGTGTGGTCATTCTGTGGCCCTTTGGTCTCTATTTGGGGTGCAGTCTATCAGATATTCTCTCTCCCACACTGTCATGAGCCCTGAACTCCAGCTTCTGGCCTCCCTGACTGCTGTGCATCCCAGCCTCCCAGCTGCCTCTCTTACTCAACAGCTTCTCAGCTGCTGGTGAGCCTTTCAGCTGCCGCTTGTCAAGCTCTCGGCTCTTGCATCTGAGCTGGCAGTTTGGAATTGGCTTCTGCCTTCCTTCAGGGGAGGCATTGCTGACTGCAAAGCCACTTCACATGTTCATAGTNATTAAAACAAAAAAAAGATTTTGAAGACAACCAAAGGGCCAAAAGGAATGTCATTTTGGATTAGAACATAGTTTTTTTTGTTTTGTTTTCAATTTGTATGTGTGCGTTGCGTACACATGTACAGATGTACTATGTGCATGTAGTGCCTCTGTAGACCAGAAGAGGATATCAGAATCTCTGGAAATGGAGTTAAGGTGGCTGTTAGCTGCCATGTAGGTGCTGGAAACTGAAACCTGATCCTCTGCAAGAGCACTGAGTGCTCTTACACTGCCCACAATTTCTTCACTTACAAAGACCTCATAGAAATATTTTTAAAAAAAGACAAAGACAATGAGAAAAGGACATAAATAGGTAGGTTTATGAAAAAACAAATTCAAGCACATCTCAAGCTGTCCTCATAAAGAGAAATGCGACGAAACATTTTTTACACTTTCCTAGTGCATTATCACTTACACATACAACACATGTATAGCCATTAAGAACATGGGTTTTCAACCTCAGCCGCGGTATCTAAAGTGGCGCATCATCACAGCAGGCCATTTGGCAGTACTCACCAAGTTTCCACCTGCGTCTATCTACCCTTAACCCAGCCATCCCACCCTTGAATAGACACATCAAGCACAAAATAATCCAAGCGGCCAACTACCAGGGACAACTTGTGTAAACTATACTAGTCTACTAGAGTCTAATCTACTCCGGGAATGTGAAAAAAAGAATAAAAATAAGAGACTATTTTGTTTGCCTGTGTAATTTAAAAAAGAAATTAACAACAAAAAACTTCTAAAACAGTAGAACACAAGAAAGCAATAATGGTGTTACCTAAAGGGCTAGAGTAGGCAGGGAGACAAGTGAGAATAAAAACTTTTTTATTTCATTTTAAAATTAATACTGGGCCAGGCATGGTGACCAAGCCTTTAATCCCAGGACTTGAAAGGCAGAAGCAGCCCATCTCTAGAGTTAAGCCACCAAAGCCAGCTCGTCTACACAACAAGTTCCAGGCTAGTCAGGACAGCCTATCTAAATATAATAATAATAAATAAAAATAGGTATGTGAGAGAAGGGCTCTCAAAGCCCCACCACCCCTAATGAGGAGCTTATTGTCAGCTGATGGCTGCTGGGACAGGGGGAATTCTTTCCTTTGGGGGATGCCAGCTACCCATGTCCCAGCAGATGACCTGGTCAAGGCTAGTTTTTATCTGAAATATAGTTTGGCCTTAGAACTTTTTACAGGAAATGCCCATCCTCAGCCAACATTCAACCTACCACTTGCGTCTTCTTTTTTCTGACTTTTCTGAATGCCACAGAGCCAAATACCAGAAAAATAAGGCGAAAAGACTAAGTGAAAAGATTGTGAAAATAGAAGGTATTACTGTGCCTTAAATGATGTGCGACATAACAGGTGATTTTCCACAGGGAAGCACAAAACTTCTGTATCAATTCATTCTAACTGCAAAACAATGAGTTTTCCAGGGTATGATCATGATCTATAAGAAATTGCAAATGGGGCTGGAGATAGCCAGCGTTAAGAGCACCGACTGCTCTTGCAGAGAGAGGACCAGGGTTTCGCCCCAGCACCCACATGGCGGCGAGAACCGTCTCGTAACTCCAATTCCAGGAGGAACTCCAGTCCCAGGGGAATCCGACACCCTCTTCTGACCTCCGCGGCATTGCACGACACGGGTGCACAAACCTGCATGCAGACAGTACATTCATACACAACAAAATAATAAAATTAAAAAAAAAAAAAAGAAAGAAAGAATTGCAAATGATGCCGGGCGGTGGGCAATACCGTCCCTTTCACTCGCACTCGGGAGGCAGAGCAGCGGATCTTTGTGAGTTCAAAACCAGCCTGGTCTACAGAGTGAGTTCCAGAATAGCTGGAATAGAGAGAAAAAGACCAAAATAAATAAATAAATAATAAAATAAAAAAGAAAATTGCAGGGCTGGAGAGATGGCCTAGTGGTTAAGAGTGCCGACCGCTCTTACAGAGGACCCGGGTTCGATCCCCAGCACCCACATGGCGGCTGAGAACCGTCTGAAACTCCAATTCCAGGAGAACTCCAGTTCCAGGGGAATCCGAGACCCTCTTCTGACCTCCGTGGCATTGCACGACACGGGTGCACAAACTTGCATGCAGACAGTACATTCATACACATACAGAAATAAGTAAAAATTAATAAAAAAAAGAAATTGCAAATGTTTTAGAAAAATAAGTAATATATACATCAAAAGCAGGGGAACAAAACTTTCTGACCATGTATAAAGATTTAAACAAAACGTGCATTATACTACTGATTGCCAAGTTTCTACAACATTTTTTCACTCATTGGAACTCATGTAAGAGACTCAATCAAAGCTTAGCTTTAGAAGGACCTTGTACACCACCCCACCTAACTGCCCAGCAGGAGAAATCCCTTCAAAATGCACGTGATGAGCAGTTTCCTCCAGCACAGAGTCTCTGTCTCTTCCACAGAAAAGGAGCTCCCAGCAGCATGCCTGGCTTCCTTCCAGACAGAGTGAGTTCTCCTTCCAAGAGCCTCAGCACCCTTCCCCCTGCCGGCTGGACACCTAGACAAACAGGCACATGCTGTCACTAAAGGAAAAACCAACTTGCCTCGTAAAACCATTCTGTATAAGTTCTCTTTGAAGTTTCTGATCTTGAGCAGCATATTCAGAAAGTTCAGATTCCACAGCCGGAGGGAGAATGTTTGGGATAAATTTAGAAAATAGAGCTGGAGCCATCTGAACCCATTCTGTGAGGGAAACAAATGGTTCATTAGAGAAATAAGCTAAGCAGACAGGCAAATTTATTTTCATTTAAACCACAAATATATTAATATTTATTTTATTATATTAATATCAATACAGTATATATAAACCAAATGGGAAAAATACAACTTAATTTGGTAAAGAACACACAAGAATCTATTTTCTTCATAAAAATAATAGTATAAAGAAAGCAGACATTTTTATATCTTACTCATGCAAGAGAATTTAATAAATATATTGAATGCATCTTGTAAAAATCCTCTAAACATGGAGAAAAACACAAATGAGATTACCAAACAAATTTGAGTGGGAAGGGTACTTGGAAAGAAGCGGCTTGGTGGAAATACAAGCTCTGTGAGCCACAGTTAAAACAACATACTGACCTCAGAGGACAGTAATAAGCATACCCCACAGGAAGTGAGGAGGCAGTTACAAAGGACCGAAACTTTAATATGTGAGCTGGAGATAACTAGTGCTTTGGAAATAAAAATCTTTTTAATCCATAAAAGTCGTGTGTGTGTGTGTGTGTGTGTGTGTATGGGTGAAATAGTAAAGAGAATTCAGTGATTATCAAGAAAAAGACCAAGAAAATAAACTTCAGAAAACAAAAAGACAAAGAAGCACAGAAAGATATTTCCACCAGACATGACAAAAATGTCTGTATCTTCTTAGTGTTTGTACAAACCAGTAAGACCTGAGACAAGTGATAGACAGCAACAGACCATTAAAAAGAACTACTCACAATTAAGCAGCTTGGCTAATATGAACATATTTAGGCTAAAACAAGCAGATATTCTGCATCTAGTTGGTGACTGGTAAGTTACACAATGCCAGAGAGGCTGGCGTTGTCCCACCCTTGCTGGCCAGCAGTCCTTGGGGAGCACTGTTAGCTCTCTTCAACTGTTTTGGTTTAGGATTTTCAAAATTTTCCCCTTGTCAAAACATTCTGGCTGTTTATATTGAAAACCATAAAAATGCTGATACTCAAAAAAAAAGAAAAATGCTGATACTCTTTAAAGCCCACTTTAAAAACTGCTACCTGGGCAAGTAACTAACTCTGAAAGGCCACATTTGATGCTGTGCGATGGTGAGTAGAAAGAAAGAAGGGGGGAGGACACAACACTGGACAGAAGAGCTAAGTTAGAGATGGCAAACACGCAGTGTTGGGAGTGGGCAGCCGATGCCTCCTGTGCACACAGCCAAGGCAACACTCTCAAATGGTGGCCCTCTTGCCATGTGGCTTTAGCATCACTGTGGTGCTCTGGGAACCACCAAGCAATGTGAGGTGCCAGAAGTCAACTCTTTCTGCTACTTTGTGGAACTCTAGTAATCATGAAAACAAAGAACCAAAATGCGTGTGTTAGATGAAAACAGATAAGATGAGATCAGTGTAGCAGTTTCTAACGTGAGCTAAAGCCCCAGAAGGAAGAAAACAGCATGATGCTAGGTCCTCAGAATCTCTAAGGACAGAGGAGGCAGCACCTATGGTTGAAAACCTCCCAAGGGGACTCAGATACAGTGGCACAAAGGTCAGCACTGAGAACGCCTGCTACAGAAGAAATGTTTCCATTTAAAATTCAGCTTTAAAATATCCCAACCTTAATCTGTCAGGGAAACAGAACTGCTTTACTAGACCAGGAACATAATGGGTCCTGGCAGGTCACGGAAATGTCAAAATTTGTTGAAAAGTATCTCTGAAAATGCCTATGGCAGCAAAAGGTTCATCTGTGATAAAATTCACCTTTGAAAAGTATAATTCTCAAACAGAATTATCCTCACAAGGAGCATAAATCCTATTACATGAGCTCAACCTGAATAAAACACCATTTAGATAAACAGACATCCAGTTTTCTACACGTAGCGATTAGCTTTATTCTGCAATTTTGCTACATGTGTAAGACCAGAGCTGATAAAGCTGCCTACTTAGGAAGCAGAATTTGTCATACTGCATTTGGAACCATTCCAACATAAAAGAAAAACATCATTTATAACTTAGAAATACAAAAAAAAATCATGAACTATTTTTATAACACTACACCAAAATGAAATTCAAAAGTCAGAGAAACTAGAAAAAAGAAAAATATCAATTTATTCAAACATGCAATAAAATAGTTTTGTAAGTTTATACAAGTAATTACTTTATACAAATAATTCCTGCTAAAAGTTATAAAGACATCAGCACTTAGGAGACAGAGGCATGCAGATCTTTGAGAGTTCAAGGCCAGCTTGGTCTACAGAGCGAGTTCCAGGCGCTGGGACTACAGGGAGACCCTATCTCAAAAAGAACAAAAAAACAATTATAAAGAGCTCAGGACTTCAGCAAAGTTAACTCACAATGAACTTGAACATTCTAGAAGCCACTCATCATTTTAAAGCAGCCTGAGAAAAAACAATTTCTTAAATCAGTTTATCCTTGATACTATTTCATTTGGTTTCCACTTTAGCAAGCTAAATTCTGAAATGTCTTTTAAATTAACCAAAAAAATTATTAATTGAAACAAGCATATTGAACTCAAATGTAGAGCAGCCACACACAGTTCAGCTCACATGCTGATTAAGGCTGCTGATTTGACTCTTCATATCAAGCTTTATTTAATTTAACCTTCAGAAAACAAAAGGGTTTCACAAAATAGTAATTACTGTAAAAAAAAAAAAGCACCTCCTTTGTATTTATTGATTTTAGGACAATGTTCTACTTCAAGAATTTCTTAGACATGGTTTTAAATGGCTAGACCATTCTGTAACAAGCTGAGGTTCTGAGTTAGAAACAAGAAGACAAAGTCACTTTAGGGTTCTTATCTAGGATGGTTTTACTATAAGCAGGTACACTGAGCTAATTTTATGGGCCTTGCTTGTGAATACAGAGATCTTACTGTTGGTTTTGTTTTTCTTCCCTTAAATCCTCATGACTATAACTTTACCAATGTTTCTAAATCCCTTGCCAGTTAACTATAAGCTAGAAAGTATAACTGTGAATGTGTATATCTGCATATTCACAGCCTAAAGGAAAAATTCCATAAGACAGAAACTAAGACATCCATTTGTGTGTGTGTGTGTGTGTGTGTGTGTGTGTGTGTGTGTGTACAGTTCCAATGAAGGGCTACTTATGTAGCTTTCAGACTGGCCTTGACTACCATCCTCCTGCCTGAGAGTCACAAGTGATGGTAATGCAAGCATTATCACCATACCCAGCGGGACTCGGTTTTATCTAATATGTATCCCATAAATTATTTCATATTATTTCTCTCAAGATGCTACAAAACCCAAAGTTGGTTTTCCATAATAGAAACAGGTTCAGGTGAGTTCTGAGTTGAAATTTCAAACCCAAATGCCACTCGGCCTCATACGCCACAGGAAGAACCACAGCCCCCTGGATAAGGCTGTAATAAATTTAAAAAAAAAGATCCAATCCCAACAGAAATGACAGATGTTTTACCTGGTCTGAGAGTATACAGGCCTTTCACAATATTTGCCATAGTTGAAGGTGTGACCTGAAATGGTGTTGACTGGGCTTCTAAAAGTAAAGCTGGAATAAGAAGAAAAAAAAAATAGGTAAAAAAAAAAAAAAGGGGAAGGAGGAAGGAAGGAAGGAAGGAAGGAAGGAAGGAGAGGAAGGGAAGGGAGGGGAGGGAAGGAAGGGAGGGAGGGGAGGGGAAGGGAGGGAGGGAGGGAAAAAATAAAAAGGAAAAAAGAAAAGGAAAATAAAGCATGTAGCACTTGCTAACAGTCATACCTTCTCTAGCTCTAGTTCTCTTTCTCCTCCCCCCTCCCTCTCAGTATTTCTAAGATGTAATGAGTGAATAATATAAGGAAAAGAGCAGCCCAAGAGGACAGAGCAAGAGTTGATAGACTAAAGATTACCAAACCCTCCAACATGGCGCAGCTCAATGGAACAGAGAAGTCTGTGCTGGCCTGCTGGGCACCAATACAACCAATCTGCCCATCGAGACATTCTGAGAAAGACTCTTCAGCAGCATGGGGCACTAACAGAGCTAAAGTTCTCCTGCTACATACATGTCAGGAGAAGAATAACATGTGGCCACTTTACTACAGATCACTGCACCTAGGCCCTGTGTGTTTTACAAGGCTGAGTGCCCCTTCTCTGAAGTGCTTGGATCAGAAGTCTCTCAAGCATTTTTGGATTCTGGAATATCTGAGTGAGTTTCACTGGCTGAGCATCCCTAATGCAACAAACTGAAAATTCCGAAATCTGCCATGCTCAAAAAGTTACAGATTTCAGAGCACTTTGGATTTTCAGATTACGAACACTCAACCAATAGCAACTTAATAACTGTGATCAAAGACAGAAACCTCCTTTCCAAATGCTATGGCTCCATCACCTTGTTCTTCTAGTACAAAAGGCCAGAGATGGTAACTCACCTTTCCACCTTAACAACTTTGGTAACAAACTATCCTTGGTTGTGAAGTGAGACTCAGCACTCTTAGGATATCTACTACAATACATTTCTGTCATATATTTTAAACACATAATACCTCTAGACATATCATTAACTGATACAAATCCCATTATTTAGTGAACAGAACATCAATTTACTGACCTAAAACAACTGAGTTTTAATTTCCCTCTCAAAGATTTACTAAAAAATATTACTACCAAAACAAAAAAGGAAACTGGATGGGGCAGGATTTTACTTAAGACAAGATTATGATAAATGCATTTTTCTCTATCCCTGTCTTTTTATTTATTTTTTAAATTTTTTAATTTAATTTTTATTTTTGTATGTGTATGAATGTAATGTCTGCTTGTAGGTTTGTGCACCCATGTCGTGCAATGCCGCGGAGGTCAGAAGAGGGTCTCGGATTCCCCTGTAACTGGAGTTCTCCTGGAATTGGAGTTACAGATGGTTCTTAGCCGCCATGTGGGTGCTGGGGCTCGAACCTAGGTCCTCTGTAAGAGCAGTCGGTGCTCTTAACCGCTAGGCTATCTCTCCAGCCCCTATCCCTGTCTTTTTAAAACAGATACCTTACTTCAAGAACAGTAGCTTCAGATACAGAACGTGACTTTCAGTGGAGTTTATTAATAAAGGTCATCAAAGGTGTAGTGTTTAAGTTTACCCTTCCCATTTTGTCTTCCATAGTTGTGACTGTGAATGACAAACTATAAGGACAACAAATATCAAATATGTCAGAAAATCTGTTACTTAAAAATGTAGTATTTAAAAACCTTAATTCTAGGGAGGCTAGAGAGATGGTTCAGTGGTTAAGAGCACAGACTGTTTTGCAGATGACCCGGGTTTGATTCCCAACACCCACATGGCAGCTAAGAACCATCTTTAACTCCAGTTCCAGGGGAATCCAATGCCCTCTTCTGACCTCTGCAGCACTGCACAACACAGGTGCACAAACCTACGTGCAGACAGTATACTCATACACATAAAAAAAATTTAAAAACCTTAATTCTAAATGTTAAGTTCTCAAAGTATCAGGTACCCAGCACATACTTTAAATTTAAGTACTCTCTTCTTATGAATCCATGTTTCCTTCCTTGTCTTTGACCAATCACTGAGGCTTTCATATTCAAACCACATACTCAGTATGTGGCCAAGTTTTTACCTCCACCAACTATCATGATCACTGTTTCAACCTGAGAACTCTGAAGAAACGACAAATCCAAAACAAAGATAATATATGAAATGTATGCAAATAACTTGGGATAAATTAACTGAAAATAATTACATCCAAGAACAGAAGCTGAGATTCAGTTTACTTGGTAGACTGCTTGACTGCTTGCCTACCATGCACAAGACCCTGGGTCTGCTCCTAGCACCTTCTGATCCAGGCATGGACTGTGGGTACAGGAGGATCAAAAGTTCAAGATCACTTTCGAGAGTCTGAGACCAACCTGGGCAACAAGAGACCTTAATGCCTCCTGCCCAAAAATCAAGACCTCAAATCTCCCCAGTAAATAAAAGACTATTATGACTCGAGAACACATTTTAATTATGTACTAATTCCCTACCTAAACTCTGGAGAGAAAGCATTTAAAATTTAAAAGATGTTCTACCTAATCTCCCTTTCGATTGGAACTTGAAGAGGGAACTTTAAAGACCAGGGAAGTATTTACTGAGCATCTAGACAGCACTATGAGCTGTACACAGGCTTAATTCACACACACACACACACAAAGATAAGCAATAGATAAGCAAGCTAAACACACACACGCAGAGACAGAGACAGAGAGAGAGAGAGAGAGAGAGAGAGAGAGAGAGAGAGAGAGAGAAAGAGAGATATCAAAGCTAAAAAGAAAAACATCACGGAATAATTGGTCCAGAATCACAGAGCTAGCTAGTGGCAAAAAAAGGTTGGAGCACCTGTTTCACTTTGAGCTCATATCCTCTCTCCTTCACCATACTCACCAGACAGCTCTTTATGATATTTTATTTGTAGGTGCATATGTGTGTACATGGCACAGTGAGTACATGGAAGTCAGAGGACAACTTGTGGGAGTTAATTCTCTCCTTCACTACACAAAGTCCGAGGATGGAACTGAGGCGCTGACGTGGTGGCAGGTGCGCCCTCATCTGCAGAGTCATCTCCTGTCCCCACTGCCCAGGGGGTTCTTTTACTAATTTGTTTCAAAAATATAAACAAAAACTAAAAATGTATGACTTCAAAAAATTTCAGACTGCAAGGGTCTAAAACTAAAAGGCAAACTTTCTTAAGGGAAACCAACTAAAATACAATTATGTGAAACTCTAAAACTAAACTATCTTTCACTGCAAAATTCAACCAGTTTTCTCCGGACATTTCCACCACCTTGCTATCTATCTGCCACCATATTGCTCACTAAACCACTGTGTAACACCTGTGCTAATGTCAACTCTCCTGATTCTACTGTGTTTAATTCAAGGTAAAAATTAATTTCTAAGGAAAGCAACTGTTAACTTAAAAATATAAGTGATTTATTGTCAAAATAGATGTATGTGAATGATCATATGTGGCACAAATGTGAAACTAGTCTTATCTCCAGTGAGAAGTCCCTCGCTGTCTCATTCATGAACAACCAGAGGCCATCCAGTACCGATTCGTTCTAAGCACTGTGGATGCTCATTTCTGCCTTGCTGTACTAGTTTAAGCCACAGACCCCACATTCCTTTGAGATACTTCCTGTTTAGATGGGCTCCATGTCTTCCCCACCAGGAGTCTAGACTCTGTAGCTGCTCAACCAACAGAAAACAGAAAAAATTTCCGAGCCCAGGACTTAAAGACACTAGCAGTTTCCACCTTCTGTATCTTGGGATACTTACTTGTAAGAAACCTGAGGGAAACAAAGGAACTGTAATGGCTAACCAACCATGCAAACCAGCACTATGCAAAACCCCAGGGGGCCACTTTAGCCACTGCCTCGCCAAGCCCCTTCCAGACTACACAACCAATTAAAACAAAGCTGCTGGTTGAAGTCACTGTTTCCAAATGACAAAATGACAATACTTGGAATGGTAGCATTTCCAAGCGTGTCAGAAGCCAAAAGGAAAAAAATGGCTCAGATTTCAGAAAACCAGAGGAACTAGGTGTAGTTATGCTCTGATGCAGATAACTAGGGTCAAGATGCCAGTCCCGAATCACTGTTGTCCTGACTTAAATTTTATCTCTCTGCCTCAGTTCTGTGGCAAAAACTACCTGGCTTATAGGGTTACAAAATGGTTTTTCAATGGATATTTGGGAAGCATCTACAACAGGTCCTACAACATATATAAACTCTGTATGTGCATGTGTGTGTGGGTTCAAAAATCCTTGCGATGGTATAAACATTATTAAAGCATTTACAGAGGTCTCTGTTCCAGGACCAGCAGTGTAACCAGCAGTATTTAGTGTTCTTCACTCTAAATACAATGCTTACTAACTGCTCAATAAATACCTAATAAATTCAATTTTATCCGATTTACAAAAGTTCAAGGGCTTTTTCACTTATTGGGAAAAGAAAAGGTGTATCTGCCTTTAAGTATCTATTTCATCAGAAGCCAGACCAGGCAGGGCTCTCACCAGATCTTGGCACCACAATACTGCCTTTCTGAATAATTCTTTTCAAATGTCCGAGGTGACATCCAAACTATGAGCAAGACTCTGTCTCAAAAACAAAACCAAACCAAATGAAACCACAACTAGAGTATCTCACAAGCTAGTGTGTAAAGATACTTTTAAGTTTCAGTCCAGCCTAAAACAATGCAAGTCACGGGCCCTGCTTCCAGTCTCTACATTGGACTCTGGAGTCTCCTGGAACACAATGACAACAGTGCCTACACTATTACCTGGAAATCAAGCCTTGTGAAAAACCCCTTCTCTTACTTTAAAATCCAAAGCAAAAAAATACAGTTTGTAGTCAACCTTAAAACAGCTATTTTGTAAATTCTAGTAAAATTCTATTTTACTAGAATTTACAAAATAGCTGTGGTAGCAACTAATTATAGGTAACAAAAAAGCAAGAACACATAAACTACAAATCAAAGTTTAAGCCAAATTCTTTTTTTTTTTAATTATTATTTATTTATTTATTTATTTTTGTATGTGTATGAATGTACTGTCTGCATGCAGGTCTGTGCACCCATGTCGTGCAATGCCGCGGAGGTCAGAAGAGGGTCTCGGATTCCCCTGGAGCTGGAGTTCTCCTGGAATTGGAGTTACAGACGGTTCTCAGCCGCCATGTGGGTGCTGGGGATCGAACCCGGGTCCTCTGCAAGAGCGTCGGTGCTCTTAACCGCTAGGCTATCTCTCCAGCCCTTAAGCCAAATTCTTAAAACTACCTTGCTGAATACTGACCAAGAGATAAGCTTGCAAAGGTCCTGAGAGGTAAGAATGCCCTGAGTCCCTTGAGAGGGACATACCTTTAAGGAAGAGGATGAAATGGCAACTACCATGAAGAGGTAGATATCCTGGGGAAGACTGACTGAGCTCAGCATGTAGACCTGACTCAACCATCCTCACAGCCATGATAAAGACGTTACAAGCCCTAATTCACAGAAGAGTAAATCCAAGGCCATAGAGGCTAAAAGCCTGCCCAACACAGTGAATGACAGTCATACTAGACTAACCAGCAGAAACTAGACAGGATTCTGTGCTAACCTTTCACTCCCAGGGTCCCTGGCAGCAGTGCAGTTACAACTGAACCTCCTCTCATGCAAGGGAAGAAAAGGCAACAAAGATCAGGCCAGGGATAAGACATTGTCCAATGAGTGACCTAAGTAACTCTTAAGTGGCTCCCAGGTCACTGGTGACCTTCAGGTCACATTTTCAACCCCCTAATATCTCCCTAGACTAGTCTATCTCCCTGGACTCTCTCTAAAGACTTCCTGCCCTCTGCCTCTGAAGATGTTAATACTGGAGAAAAAGTTCTCAGATGAAAGGAGAGAGTAAGAGAGACCAAAAAGGAAGGGAGAAAAGAAGTGAAGTTACTTACGCATTAGGCTGTAAATGTGCTTTTCTGCAACGTGTTCCGTAAACAACTTTATAAGGTCATCTTTTAAGTCTCTGTTAAGCTTAGTTTCGATGTAAAACTTATTCTGAAATAGAAAGTAAGTTTTTATGTATCAATGAAGGGAAATAAGCATTTTCATGAGCTAAAGCACTAAATACTGTTTTAGGAAATAATATATAAAGGCATCAATTTAAAAGACATCAAATTCCAAAACCCAGCCACGCCTAGCCACAGGTCTTTGGGCACGAGGTTGAAAAAACACTGGAAGGTCTGAATGTTACCTTCACAGGAATATAGAGATGGTATGGAGCCACACTACATGTCACACCCTTTAAAAGCATCAAAAAGGCAATACTAGGAAATAGTTCTGAAGGGCACTGCAGTGGTCAGTATCTAGGGTGAGGACAGTGGAAGCACACTGGGACTCTCTCTCCCCAACGTACCTTCCCTTCAGCAATGGTCTCCTCATTCCAGATGCTGGTGTACGGCATTCCAGATACATCTTTGCTCAGAGGCAGACACCCTCGTCAGGCCGAGAGCAACCTATGCTTAAGGAAGCCCTGTTTACTCACAGCCATTAAAGAACAAGATGAACTGTGTGGTGGAGAGCAAAGACAAAATGGCCAACTCCAACTGCCCAGGGAACTGCCTCACTTATGAGGATTCCTACAGGACAAGAGACCTTCCTCTACTTACTGAAATCGCTCTGAATCAAACTTTCCATTTCTTGAAACATAAAGATGATGTTAAGTTGCTCACTGATTCTTGTTTCTGAATAGTGCTTTTATCTCAAAAAAACCCAAAAAAACCTCTAAACACAATACGTGAAGTTAAAAACTATAGTATGTTCTGGGTGTGGTGGCACACGCCTTTAATCCTAGCACTTCAGAGGAAGAGGAGGATCTCTGTGAGTTCAAGGCCAGCCTGGTCTACAGACTGAGTTTCAGGACAGCCAGAACTACAGGGAGACCCTGTCTCAAAAAGAAAAAAAAAAAAAACACTACAGTATGCAAGAGGCAGACAATTAAGTCTCCCAGGGTGGATCCAGTACTCCATCCCCTGGATGTCCCTTTCTACACAGAGAAAACCAAACCATGTTGTCCATTCTTCTCAGATACTCTGAATATGGACATATATAATCACCTGTGGAGAAGACCTAACATTTAACTCTTCATGGTTTGGAAAGGACAGTGGAGCTCTGACTTACCATATATATGAAAAGAGGCACAATGCTCTGCAGTGCTCCCATGTACTGTCCCAGAGCTATGTTAAATCTTTCAATATAGAGATCTGGAGGGCTGGCCTGTAAGAAAGAACATCAACATGAGCTTCAGGGAAACCACAAAGTCAATTGCCTGAAATACAAACCCATGTAGAAAGGAATCCAAAATCCACACTAAGATTCACAGGGAGAGATGCCTATTTTCTGAAGTCAATTAAGGCTTGCTTCTATCTTTTTAAAGAATTTTTTTTAATTTTATTTATTTTTATGTGTATGAGTGTACTGTCTGCATGTAGGTTTGTGCACCTGTGTCGTGCAATGCTGCGGAGGTCAGAAGAGGGCGTCGGATTCCCCTGGAACTGGAGTTAAGGATGGTTCTCAGCCGCCACGTGGGTGCTGGGGATCGAACCTGGGTCCTCTGCAAGAGCAGTCGGCGCTCTTAACCGCTAGGCCATCTCTCCAGCCCCATGCTTCTATTTTTGTTCCAAAGTCTGTTATGTGAAACTTTGGTTTAGCCATCTTTAAAAACTGCACAAACCACTGATGGTTCAGTGGTTAAGAGCACTGACTAGGCCGGGCGTGGTGGCGCACGCCTTTAATCCTAGCACTTGGGAGGCAGAGGCAGGCGGATCTTTGTGAGTTCAAGGCCAGCCTGGTCTACAAAGCGAGTTCCAGGACAGCCAGAGCTACAGGGAGACCCTGTCTCAAAAAGACCAAAAAAAAAAAAAAAAAGAGCACTGACTGCTCTAGCACATGACCTAGGTTCGATTCCCAGCACCCCCATGGCAGCTAAGAACTGTCTTTAACTCTAGTTCCAGGGGAATCTGACACCTTCTTCTGACCTCTGTGGCTTTACATGACACAGGTGCACTCATACACATGCAGGAAATACACTTATACACATAAAATAAAAAAATTAAAATTAAGCTGGGCGTGGTGGTACATGCCTTTAATCCTAGCACTTGGGAGGCAGAGGAGAGGCAGGCGGATCTTTGTGAGTTCAAGGCCAGCCTGGTCTACAGTGAGTTCCAGGACAGCTGAGACTACAGGGAGACCCTGTCTCGAAAAGACCAAAATAAATAAATAAATAAATAAATTTAAAAAAAAAAACAAAAAACTGCACAATCATACCTGGGCAGAGTAGCATACACCACCTTTAATCCCAGCACTCAAGAGGCAGAGGCAAGAGGATCTCTGTGAGATCAAGGCCAGCCTAGTCTATATGGAGACCCTGTCTCATAAAAGGGCAAAAATCAAAACATAACAAAACCTGTAAAATTACAATATATTAATTAAAAGGTTTGCTCTCTTGTTTAGTGGAAAATACATTCTAAGAGAAGATTTTTAAAAAATCACCACTGAGCCAGGCATGGTGGCACACACCTTTGATCCTAGCACTTGGGAAGCAGAGGCAAGCGGATCTTTGTGAGTTCAAGGCCAGCCTGGTCTACAGAGTGAGTTCCAGGCCAGCTGGGGCTACAGGGAGACCCTGTCTTGAAAAGACAAAAAAAAAATAAAATAAAATAAAAATCACCATTGAATTAAGTAGAAATTTTCTACAGGAACCAAATTATACTGGGAACTGAAATTAGTGGAAAGGGATTTCAATCAAGTAAAACAGGCTTCAGATACTGTTAGCATAGCCAATAAATTTTTATAATTACTATAGGTATAGTAACATTCAGGATTCGGTATTAGCTTGGTCATAAACAGTTTCTGTAGCTAATAAGCTATCAACCTTGGAATAGAACTCAAATGATCCATATACACCTGCAGCTCTAGACAGCAGTAAAACATAAGACATACCTCCTATTAACTCACTGGTACAGAATACTAAGCCTCAAAGCCATCGAGGGAACATTTCCAACTTTATCATGTGTGCATCCCTGAAAATTCCTCATGTTGAACTGCTGGTCTCCTGCTGTAGCTATATATACTTGAACTAAGAATAATAATAATCCTAATTATTATTAGGATTCCATGAGGTCATTAAGGGTGCCACCTTGCTCCTATAAGATAGTGTTCTTCTAGCTGGGAGTGGTGGTACACACCTTTAATCCCAGCACTCAGGAGGCAGAGGCAGGCAGATCTCTGTGAGTTCAAGGCCAGCCTGGTCTACAGAGTGAGCTCCAGGCCAGCTGGGACTAAAGGGAGACCCTGTCTCAAAAAGACCCTTCCCCCCCCCCCAAAAAAAACAGATAGCATTCTTCTAAAGACTGTAAGAGCCAGGGATACTAGATGGTCACAAGAAAACAGTCTTCCAGAATTCTGGCAATTTGCTCATATGAACTTACAGCAATGGTGACAGCACAGACAAGAACCACGCAAACTCAAACCAGACAAGAATCCAGCGCAGAACTGGGGAAATGGGCAGCAGGCCCCAACCTTAGCCAAGGAACTACAGGTGCCTGATCAGTGCTGGGCGAGGGAGAGCTGGTCTTTTCTAAGGGAGGTAAGCTAGATAGGCTGCCCAGGCTCCAGCAGATAAACTAACACCAAGGAACATCTGGGGATACAAACTTGCCTTAACACATATATAGAGTACATAAAATCTAATGGGAAGGCTATGGGGGTGCAGATGGAGGAAGAGCCATAAAGATGATTAAGCTGTATGAAATGGACAAAAATTCAACGAAAAATATACATTGAGGGAAAAAAATATTGTGTCCTTCTAAGAGACACCAAAGAGCTCACCCACTCACAACCCTCACCATCAAGACATGGCAGAGGAAAGGCTACGTGAGGACTTCAGGGAGAAGGCAGCCGGCCCCCCAACTGCCAGGAAGAGTCCTCAGCAGGAACCCCAAAAGCCAGATCCCTGATCTTGAACTTCTTAGCTTCCAAACTGTTCTGAGAAACATTTCTTTTTTTTTTTTTTTTTTTTTTTTTTTGTCGTTTTGAGACAGGGTCTCCCTGTAGCTCCAGCTGTCCTGGAACTCACTCTGTAGACCAGGCTGGCCTTGAACTCACAGAGATCCGCCTGCCTCTGCCTCCCAAGTGCTAGGATTAAAGGCGTGCGCCACCACGCCCAGCCGAAACATTTCTTTAAAAGTTACTCAGTCTGTGGCATTTTGTGGTCACCCCAGTCCTAGAACACTGTGAAATATACCCACATTCTGTTTTATTCTTAAATTTTAGTATTATAGAAGCCTAAAAGAAACAGTAGTTTGTAAGATTAAAGCATTAGCAAATGATAGTTACAGGAGTTCAACTAAGAATTCACTCCTGGGCCATGGTGCCAGGAGAATGGGCATGGAAGAAACATGCAGAGAAACAGAATCCACACAAGATCAGCCTTTGGGAGAGCTAATCACCTGACAATCAGACCTTAACTCAGCTTACTTTCCAGTAAGAATACACAGAATACCACACTGAAAGATTTCTAGCAGTTAAGTTCAATAATGTGAGATTAGGGTGCTGAAGACATGGCCCAGGGTAGCACTTGCAGCTCTTCCAGAGGACCCAAGTTTGATTTGGGACATCCATGCTAGACAGCTGACAACTACTATAAATTCCAGCTGTAGGGGGTCTGATGCCTTCTTCTGGTCTCCTTGGGCACCTGCACCCACATGGATATACAAAGGAATATATACATACAACATAAAATGAAGTTTGGGTTTTTTTTTTAAGATTATTTTTTAAATTATTTTTTTGTGTGCATGAGTGTACTGTCTGCATGTAGGTCGGTGCACTCGTGTTGTGCAATGCCGTGGAGGTGAGAAAGAAAATTAAATAAGTCATATCTAAGTTATTTGAGAACTGTTCAAATGTTCCAATATTTTAAATTATTTTTTATTCCTTATACAGGGTCTCATATATAGTCTTGAATAGTCTGGAACTCACTTTGTAGACCATGCTGGCCTTGAACTCACAGCCTGCCTCAGCCTGAGTGCTGGGATTACAGATGTCCACCACCATGCCCAGCTTCAAATATTCTTTAAAAGGTTTGGGGTTGGAGAGATGGCTCAGTGGTTAAGAGCACTTGCTGTTATTCCAGACCACCTGAGTTCGATTCCCAGTACCCACTTGGCAACTAACAAGTCCAGTTCCAGAGCATCCAACATCCTCTTCTGGCCTCTGCAGGGCACTGTACTCAAATGGTGCACCTTTATACATGCAGGCAAAAAACACACATAAGATATAAATAATAAAGTATTTTAAAATAAAATAAAAACAAAATGTTCACCTCAAAATTTTTCTAGTTCTACCTGAGAGCTCAGAAGAGAGACGAGGAACTGTCTTCACCCCTAATTCAGTACCAAATACTTGTAGGTCTTTCTTATGGGAGCTTCTTCACTGACTTTTCCCAGCCTTCTGCCTATATTATGAAGGTTACCGCCAGTGTACATATGAGACAAATGGGCATTCGACTGTGATCCCAAACTTAATAAGACTCTCTCAAATCCTAACCCCTGAGCTGTTCTGTACCTAGTTGAGTTCACCTCTTGATATGCTGAGCTCCTACCCACTACAGGTTCAGACTTCTCCATTCAGGCCATACTTTGCTCCCACAGCCTGCACCTTCTCACACACAGCCCAGCCCAGCCCAGCCCAGCCCAGCTCAGCCCAGCCCATGGACCAACCAGCAAATCCCAAACACCAGTGTTCTGTCTGCCCAAACATCTCTCTCCCCACGCTTCAACCAGACTTACCCTAGATCCTTCAAGATTTATGTGTCACTTTCTCAAAAATATCTGAGTTCCATGGCCCTTTAGTGGGGCAACACAGTCACTGCTCCCACTGAGTGGTCTCTGCCACTAAACTGCAAGCCCTTGAGGGCAAGATCTGTGCCTTATCTGTGCCTCTCCAATCTGACCAGAGTGCCTAGAATACAGCAGACAGAGACAGATGTATGTTCCAAGGACAGAGTCTTGTTGAAATCTAAACTTTACATCTAAATCTAATCTGGCTTTGCTTATATCTAAATTTCTATTTTAGTATTTAACAAGGCTCTATGGTACTGGGTAATTCATTTAGTTTTAATTTCCATCCTCAGGAGAAACATCCACTGTACTACTTCTAAAGCTATGAAAGAAAGAAAGAAAGAAAGAAAGAAAGAAAGAAAGAAAGAAAGAAAGAAAGAAAGAAAGAAAGAAAGAAAGAGGAAAGGAAAGGAAAAGAAAAGAAAAGAAAAGAAAAGAAAAGAAAAGAAAAGAAAAGAAAAGAAAAGAAAAGAAAAGAAAAGAAAAGAAAAGAAAAGGAAGGAAGAAAGGAAGAAAGGAAGAAAGGAAGAAAGGAAGAAAGGAAGAAAGAGGAAGGAAGGAAGGAAAGAAAATGTGGAACTGCTTTGAAAAATATCATATACTCATATGAGTTAGAGTAAATAAACTTCTGTGTGTCTAATACTTCATAAATTTTTAGAAAAATATATTAACATTTTAAAAAGTAATTTCTGTCACCTGAAGAACTTGAGGGAAATGGCTCCACACTGCAGGCAAACAACTAGCATTAACGACCAGAAAGGCACACCCAATCTTCCTCTAAGCTGCTTCAAAGAACTCAGGAAATGATATTTCCATATTCAAAGTAAATTTTACAAGTATAGGAGAAAAGCAAATCTTAAAAGCTGTTACATTAAAAAATTTTCCCTTTTCATGAAAGGACACTTCAAGAGTTAAAAAAAAAAAAGAACACTGATCAAAAGGCACAGAAAGAATAAAACAAAAACAGCAGAGAGAATAAATTTGGATTCCTTATTCTTTTCAAGAATTTCCAACCCCTCAAAGGTTAAGAGTATTAAAAAGTACTTTTCATGCTGAATCAAATGTCAGAACACTTAACTTTTGTACTTGCAGATTTCACACAGCACTTACTCAAAACCTTTGAAATGATAAGGCTAGAAATTATGACAGTCTGAGAAAAACCCAATCTTCTCCAGGAACTTAGAAATAAATGTCATTTCAAAAAACCTAATCAAACTGTTCATCTTTAAAACTTATACTCAATATACTTTGGTCTCCATTAGGGAAATGCTACCTGGTTGGGTTCCATTATTCCACAATGATAGTATTTGGCTCAGACATTATTTTTTTTAAGTTTTTTTTTTTCCTCTCACACCAAATAAGAAAAAAGCAAGCTGACAGAAAAATAATAACTATCAGTCGAAACTTCAACCTTTGGGAGGAACGATACTAGGAAAGAACTCAGGGCCCTACCTACTGCTAGGCCAGTGCCCTACCACATAGCCACACTCACACCCCACTCTTCACAATATACCGGGGAGGGTGGGAATGTTCTTCCCCGGCTCCCTTTTGGTGTATTTATGTATTAATTTCATTTAAAATTCACGTCAGTTCAAATGACTTTAGAGTTTTACTTTCAACTCCTTCCTTCCTGATGCACCACTCATTCTTGTCTATCTTTCCAGGAAAATGTTATACTTATTTGTACAAAAAAAAGAATGACTTATATGCCCTCTGCTGGCCTGCATGCCCCTTCATGCTCACTGTGCATATAAACATGCACAGGCACACACTTATACACATTAAAATAACAATAAATAAATCTTAAAAAAACACAAGATGGCAGTTAGAAACAACTGTATTCCTCAACCTCAGGAGGCTGAAGGGGGAATGGTGGGGGGGGGGGAATCACTTGAGCCCTCCAGGAATCTGAAACTAGCCTCCACAACATGGTAACCAAGACTGTGTAGCCGAAATAAATAAACAAATAAACAAACAAACAAACCAGGTGTGGTGATAAATATGAACCTTAAAAATATGTATTAAGAGGAACTACTGTCAGCAGTGAGCTGAGGTATCTCAATGTTTTCTCCTATTTTATTCCTCAAATCCAAACTTTCTAGTCACTTTCTCTGCTCACTGACTTTCCATCTTCTCCAACTTCCAGAGGCAAGCCTGGAGGGACACAGTGGACATGCCCATTGTACACCCTCTGTGTTGGCCACTGGACCAGCTAAAACTCATAGGCAAGCTGGGGCCAGGGCCTGGGGTAGGGTGGGGGCAGAGCTGGAGCTGAGCTGAGGTGATGCCCTACCCTAGCAATGGGCCTTATCTGAAGAAGCATGGCACCTGCTACAAACCAACAAGAACTGAAAATCAAGAACACTCTTCTACAACTACAGCTGTCATAGCCATGAGTACCTCTACTTCCTTGCCCCAACAGGCCACTCTATAAGGATATTTAACCTTTGGAACATCATTATACCACTGCTTGTCAAAGTAGATACAATTCCTAAAACTTAAGTGCAGAGGTTCTAAGATGAGCAAGTTGATCAGCAATGGTATTAAGGCACACACTCAAAAGGTAATACTCCTGCTAAGATCAAGATCAAGATCTTCTTGGGACAAATGGATGCTTGCCACTTAATGGTGCAGGAAACATGGATATGGTAAATAAATGAAATAAAATGGCCAAAGCTCACCAGTACCTTGGGACATTGTCCAAGTAGGAAATGAAAATCACCATGAGACTGTAACCCTGCAAGAAATAGTCATTTGTACAACTGTGGGGGCTCTGTGGGAGCAGATCACACTAGACACTAAGAGCTTTCTTTTTTTTAATTTTTTAAAAAATTTATTTCTGTATGTGTATGAATGTACTGTCTGCATGTAGTTTTGTGCACCCGTGTCGTGCAATGCCACGGAGGTCAGAAGAGGGCGTCGGATTCCCCTGGAACTGGAGTTCTCCTGGAATTGGAGTTTCAGATCGTTCTCAGCCGCCATGTGGGTGCTGGGGATCGAACCTGGGTCCTCTGTAAGAGCGGTTGGAGCTCTTAACCGCTAGGCCATCTAAGAACTTTCTTTACAGGCACTGCAGACTGACATGGCCTTCAGATATGGGTCAAGAGAACCACCCCCCTTCCATCTTCAAAAGACATATAAAGATATGAATTCTACCATGAGCATCAGAGGAAGGAAGAAGAGATGAAGCAGAAGTCTGTCAGTGAGCAACTGGGGGAAAAAGCCATTTTGATGGAAGGTGGAAGAGTTCATGAAAAAGAAAAAATGAGACTAGAAGTCTTAGAACAAACAATCACTTTCTCTAAAAGGAAAGCTACCTCTGAACTATGCCAGAACCAGTCACAAATGGCATCAGGCAGCAATGTTAAGAAGGACAAGAACCCAAGATCTCCAATCTCAGGTAACACAAGAGTCCCAGTAGGGTCATCACACACGGAAGATACTTGACAGTTACCAATATGCTTTTGAATGTTTGCTAGTTCTCCCTGTATCTCCAAAATGACCACAATTATTAAGATTTATGGAAAAATATTTTCACGCAAAATATATTCAATAAGTCAACATGCAGGTAAAAAAAACAGTAAGCTACTATTTTGCCATGAATCTAGACTCTTCTGCTGCCACCAAATTACTGTCCCTTTGCTCCAAACAAAATTTTTATGGGAATGTGCTTTAGAATGCATCTTCACCTAAAATGACCATCAATGGAGAGCTGTTCATTTTTTATACAATTTCCAAGTTAGCAATATCCTTAGGTTTGTTTCAAATATACCAACACCACCTTTATGATTCAGTATGTCCTGTGTGGTTGGTGTCCTACTGTGATTAAACAAAGCAAACTTAAAAGTTCAAAAATGCTTAAAAAAAATTAAAAAAAAAAAAAAAAANGGGGCTGGAGAGATGGCCTAGCGGTTAAGAGCACTGACTGCTCTTACAGAGGACCCGGGTTCGATCCCCAGCACCCACATGGCGGCCGAGAACCGTCTGAAACTCCAATTCCAGGAGAACTCCAGTTCCAGGGGAATCCGAGACCCTCTTCTGAACTCCGCGGCATTGCACGACACGGGTGCACAAACTTGCATGCAGGCAGTACATTCATACACATACAGAAATAAAATAAAATTAATAAAAAAAATTAAAAAAAAAAGTTCAAAAATGCTTTTGAACTTGGTGCATTATATTATTTTCCTTGCCAGGCATGGTGGCACACGCCTTTAATCCCAGGACTTGGGAGGCAGAGGCACTCAACTGTGTGAGTTCAAGGTCAGCCTGGTCTACATAGTAAGTCCCAAGCCAGCTTAGGCTACAGGGAAACCTTGTCTCAAAAAGACCAAATATATATGTATTTTTTTCTTAGGATATCTTACCTATTTGTCTAAACTTGTAACTTTGAGTAGGAGAATAAAGTTGAATCATTTTATCAAGTATCTTAGGAATATAACTATGAGCATCGGGACATTAAATATGCAAAAAATAGTAATTCATACTTCAGGGGCTATTTGCATTTAGTATCTTAGCAGTCCTAGAGCATACTAATGCTTTCTAAATTCTCCATAATATTCAAAGGTATAAAAATTTCCATTCTGGGGCTACAGAAATGGCTCAACTGTTAAGAGCACTGGCTGCTCTTGCAAGGGACCTGGGTTCAAATCCCAGCACATACATGGTGGTGGCTAACAACTGTCCATGACTCTAGTTCCAAGGGATCCGATGCCCTCTTCTGTCCCCCACAGGCACTGCACAACATGGGTGCACTTGCATACATGCACACAATATATACATACACATAAAGCAAAAAGAAATTTTTTGAACTTTTATTCTGTAGTACCTGAATATTCTGAATTCTAAATGAAACTAAACTCTTGACAAAGTACAGGTATGTATTTTTAAGTATATATTCATTCTAACATGAAAAAGTCATTGTGTCATAACATACTTCTATGAAAAATAATTTTCCAAAACAAATCCAAATTTACTAAAGGAATTTTAGAAGTCATTACTTTTGAATTTTAACAAGTCTCTTCAAACTTGGCTTAATAGAAGATAGCAAGATTCTTGTATATGCTTCAATACTGAATCAGTTGTGATATGGTTTTTAATCTCCATATATATATATATATATATATATGTATATGTATAAATGAAAAGGACAATTATCTGAATAGCTTTTTCATACCATAGCTGATATTCTCAGAAACTTGGCAAATGCAAGCATCTTCTCCCCTGCTCCTGGTCGTTTTGAGACAGGGTCTCTCTGTACCCTCAGCTGTCCTAGAACTCACTATGTAGACCAGGCTGGCCTTGAGCTCACAGAAATCCACCTGCTTCTGCCTCCCAAGTGCTGGGACTAAAGGCATGCACCATCACACCCTACAATACAAGCCTCTTAAAGATCAGCTGCAATACAAATTCTGAAATCAGAAGTATTTTATCAATATTCTACTGGAACTGGTTTATCTTCTACTTTAACTCATATATCTGCTACACATTGGCCATTTGGAAAATACTTATTCACTAACTTACGCAGATCTTCTAAATGCTGGCACATTCCATTATATAATTATATAATATCAAAAAGAAAACATATCTAGCATCGCTACCTAACTCATCAGCACCTTATCAGGTCAGGGGTAGATGATTGACAGGGTTCCCAAATTCTAACACTGGCAATGATATTGTCATCTTCCTTGAACAGACTTGGCTCATTTTTGAGAGACTGTTGCTCAAACATCTAAATCCAAATAATCATCCTTCAAGTAAATACACTTTACTTTGGTACACGCTTCCATTTCTTTACAGAATATTTTTTGAAGTACCTCAAAGTCACAATTCAATAAAATGAATGATTAAACATTACTTTTGAGACAAGGGCTTGATAACATAGACGAGGTTGCCCTGGAATTTGCAGTGACCCTCCTTCTTGTCTGTGTCTTCCCAGTGCTAGGATTACAGGCATGTGTCGACCATAGCCTGCCATCAAGGAAACTGGGTTGAGCTTTCAGTCTGTTTATAGCTTTGCTTTTAAATGCCAGCCTACTGAAGTGAAGGTCTGTAGTAAGACCCAGCAGTTTCACTTGCCATTGCTTTGCACTATCAAGGAGATGACATCATAATAAAAAGGGAAGTAATTAAAGTAAAAAAAAAACTTTTGATTTTGAAGGCCCCTAAAAGAGTTCCAGGGCAGCAGAGATCCTAAAAAGAACAAGCACTTGAAGAACGTCTATTCTTGTAAATACAATGGTTGAATTACTGTTTACTTAACCAGATCCCACAATGACAGCTTGTTAGTTTTGTCACCGTAGGTAATATATAATAACTTCATTTAGATATTATTTTATAAACATAATGCCAAAGGAGAAAATGTTTTAAAAATAGAATAAAATAATCTTATGTATTACTATATAAAAATTACTTTGTATATAATTTTAAGTATTAAATGCCACTGAAAATATACTTTTATATTGTAGCAATAAAGTATGAGAAACACCTAAAAGCAAGAAAAGATTTACTATACAAATTACTCCTTCACAAGATGAATATTCAAGCTTGATTTTTTAAAATTTATTTTATTACTTTTTATGTGTATGAATGTACTGTCTGCATGTAGGTTGGTGCACCCATGTCATGCAACGTCATGGAGGTCAGAAGACAGCATCAATTCTCCTGGAACTAGAGTTAAAGACGGTTCTTAACCGCCATGTGGGTGCTGGGAATCGAACCCAGGTCCTCTGCAAGAGTAGTCGGCGCTCTTAACTGCTAAGCCATCTCTCCAGCCCCCTGATTTTTTTTTTAAAAAAATGGCTTTTTAAAATTTTATTTATTTTTTATGTGTATGAATGTATTGTCTGCATGTAGGTTTGTGCACCCGTGTTATGCAATGCTGAGGAGGTCAGAAGAGGGCGTCGGATTCCCCTGGAACTGGAGTTAAAGAAGGTTCTCAGCCCCTTGTCAAATATGAGATGGCTGAAATTGTATGTGCTCAAGTTTGGATCTTTGTTCCATTGGTCAACAGGTCTGTTTTTTGTGCCAGTACCAAGCTGTTTTTATGACTATAGCCCTGTAGTATAGTTTGAAGTCTCGTATAGAGATCCCCCCTGTATTGCTCTTTTCACTCAGGGTTGTTTTGGCTATTCAGGGTCTTTTGTTTTTCCAAACGAAATTAAGGACTTTTTTTTCCAAGTCTGTGAAGAAACTCTTGGGGATTTTAATTGGTTCCTCTGTATTTTTGTGTGTGTGTCTGTCAGCATGTTTGTACTTAGGAAATATTAATTATTCTATATCCTGGTCTGATGGCTTGGCTACAATCTCATCAGTTTCTCTGGCTGAACGCTGAGGCTGTATTCGGTCACACCATCTAACACTCAGGTGCAGAGCCAAGTGGCTGTGCAGCAGCTCCATGTCTGCACTCCTGCTAGAAGACAGAAGCCACGCTCCAGAGTGACTATGCCCAGGCCACATTTGTTCTCTGTTTCCTTTCAATGGGCTTCCACTGGAGTTACCTGGGAGCCCTCCCCTGCTACAGTCCCTGGCCATCAGGGTTTGTCTGAGGGACCAGGAATGCCTGAAGAAGCCCAGGCACACTTCACTTGGGTCCACAAGGACCAAGCAGATGATTAGCAGAGAGAGGGCAGCTCTCAAAGCCTGCTCAGATTAAAAGCAAAAGTCCACCACTGAAAGGAAGCATAGACCCCCCCCCCACACACACACACACTGCACCATGCCCCCATACCTGTATCCTGCTGATATTTACCTGAGGAAACTGTCCACCTATGGAAGACAGGAAGGCAATCCCCCAGAAATCCATGACAGGCAAAGGTCAGCACTTATACCCAGATTTTAGCACTATTAAAAAGCAAGCATTACCTAATACTGGGGGAAGGAAAAAATGGTCCAGTCCTAAGAACCCCAGGGGGGAGAAGATAGAATTTGGTCACTGCAGGTACAAAGACTGGAGGGGGAGGGGGAGGCACCACCTGTAATCAAGGGCTCGGGTCTGGGATCCCACCTGGCAACCCTGTGAATAAAGTTCATAGGAACATAGCCTACCTACACACTCCATGATGTCTGTCGCCACCTTCTGCTGCAACAGCAAAGAACAGTACCTGTGACAGACATTCTACGGCTGTCTCGGCCTTAGCAGAAAGTGTGCCAGCCCCCATCTGGACCCTCAACTGAACAGGGAAGGCTTTCAGGAAACAAGGTGGTGAGAACAGTTAGGAAACTCCTCTTCCAGGCTATAGGACACAGAAACTACCTGTGACCAATAAGGAACAAGAAAATGGACCCCGCCCCCAACACATGCACAGCCTGGGGTGCCACCCTACCCCTTGCGCCTAGTACTAACAGCCATCTACTGCTGGGAAGACACTAACACAAAAGAAAGACACACTCTCAACCCGTGCCCTCAACTCCAGTGAGAGAGAGTGCTGCTAAGCAGAAGGCAGGTCTGGGTATGGTGGTACACATCTCTAATCCCAGAATTTGGGAGGCAGAGGCAGATAGATCTCTTAAGAGTTGGAGACTAGCCGGTCCCTACATTGTTGAGTTCCAGGCCAACCAGGGCTACATAGTGATACCCAATAAATAAACAAACAAACAAATAAACAAATGGCCGAGGACAGGCAAAGCACTGAAAAAAAATTTAAAAATCCTTCTGGATCACTTAAAGATCAAAGCAACCACAACCCACTGAGGACTCAACTCTTTATCCTAATAGCCTGAAAGAAGATAGCTAGGGTGGTCTAGAATCAAGGAGCCAGACTATTTATTACTTAGCTTTATTTTTTAAATTGTATGTGTATGAGTGTTTTTCCTACATGTATTTAAGTGCACCTGTGTCAAACAATGCCTGGGGAGGCCAAAAGAGAGCACCGAATCTCCTGGAACTGGAGTTATGGGTGGTTATCAAGTGCCATGAGCCTGCTGGGAACAGAACCCAGGTTCTCTGCAAGAGTGTCCAGTGTTCCTAAACTACTGAGATTTTATTTTTTTATTTCACTATTCTTTATGTTTATGAGTGTTTTGACATAAACATGGCCTGCATATGGGCTTCTTTATACTATATGTATATATAGTATACAGCCTTCAAAGTAACTGACTTAGTAGAGAACATCCACAAAAACTAAAGAGATTTCAGCAAAGAAATGGAAAGTTTTTTTTAAAAAAAACAGTAAAATGGAAATTAAGCCAGGTGTGGTGGCACATGCCTTTAATCCCAACACTCGGGAGGCAGAGGCAGGAGGATCTCTGTGAGTTCAAGGCCAGCTTGATCTACATAGTGAGTTCCAGGCCAACTAGGGCTACAGGAAGACCCTGTCTCAAAATTACCAAAAACAACAACAACAACAAAGAAATTAAGCATTCTCTAGTAATGTTTCTTCACAGTCTTTCGGCACTTTATCTAACTACCAAGCACAGCTCTGGCATTTTGTATTCTATACAAATGGACCTGATGCAAATCCAAAAGCTCCTTAAACATTTTCTAAATCAACCTAGGAAGCCCTTTTAAAAGAAGATTGTCTCTACATGACCAACTTTGACAAAAACTAATTAATTACTATTATGGTAATGTGCTCAGTGTAACTAGTTTATTCCATGGGATTCTGGAGCAGTAACATTCTACCACAGGCAGGGCTGTTGAGCCGCCAGAAGCAATACTCATTACAACCAGGACTAACAAAGATGTTACAAAAAAAAAAATAAAATAAAATAAAAAAAGAGGAATGTCCTCCCAGACAAACCCATATGTTACTGCACTGTGATTATATTCATGTTCTTCTTGTGATAATGTTATTTTCACAGAATAATGTAGTAAAAAAAGTATATAACATGGGAGAAAAATGAATCTTGGGAGCTATGAAAGCAAAAGACATTAGGGAGTCCTAATATAAGAATGGTTTTCAACTAAAGGCTGCAATATAGAAGTTCAAATAAGTCCGGCCTGAGAGAGTGTAAGACAGTTTTCTTTCTTGCTTTACCTACTCAATGTTAACTATTATTTACTACTATTATATGAAAATTATTCTTGGCTTATTTATAAACAAAACTTTTCTTATTTCCCAAGTACTATTTGAGCTTGACTAATAAACTGAATTAAGAGTCTGACTCCTTGATCCTAGACTATCCTACCTTGCTTACATCTCCTGAGGTAATCTGAGCTTCAACCCTAGCTTTAAATTGATAGGTGAGGCAGCACTCAACACTTGAGAAGGTACCAGACTAGAGAGAGCAGGATGACTCTCACTGTTCCACACAACTTGTCTCCTGCCACTTGGCAGACACTGCCACTTTGTTTATTTTTCAAAGGAATTTTCCCTATCTTTTGAGAAAATAACTGTCTCAAAACAAATATATATATATATTTTTTAAATTTTATTTATTTTTGCATGTGTGTGAATGTACTGTCTGCATGTAGGTTTGTGCACCCATGTCGTGCAATGCCGCGGAGGTCAGAAGAGGGTCTCGGATTCCCCTGGAACTGGAGTTCTCCTGGAATTGGAGTTTCAGACGGTTCTCAGCCGCCATGTGGGTGCTGGGGATCGAACCCGGGTCCTCTGCAAAAGCAGTCGGTGCTCTTAACCGCTAGGCTATCTCTCCAGCCCCAAAACAAATATATTTTAAAAATATAATTCATACATGTGCTCTGTACATTCCGATAAGTAAGGACAAGTACTTGTCCCAAGTTCTAATTTTCAAGTTCAGGATGCTGTTTCAACTGGAACAAGTAAATGCTTTCAACAACCTCAGCTGCAAGGCAAGTGCTTCCTGCCAGCTCACAAAGTCCCTGTCAATAGGTCTCCATCTGGGGGCCAAGCATCATGCTAGGCATGGTGAACAGGTTAAAGTAAACAGTCTGTGCCCTCAAAGGCTGACAGTAAACGTAACTGTAGAAAGGACCGAGGGTCAGATGTCTCTCTGGCAAATTCTCTAAGAACAACTTTGTTGGGGCTGCAGAGACGGCTCAGTAGTTAAGAGAACAGGCTGCTATACAGAGGACTCAGTTTTGGTTTCCAGCACCCACATGGTGGCTCACAACCATCTGTATTCCAGTTCCAGGGGTTCCAATGCCTTCTTCTGGATTCCACAGGCACCTGCACATGTGTGGTCCACAAACGTACATGCAGGCTAAACACTCATCCATATAAAATAAATAAATGTAAAAAATTTTTTTAAAAGAACAACTTTGTAGTAACTGCTTGATGATTTAAAAAGCTTCCAGATAACTTACTGAGAAAATCTTCAGTAGAATACACCTATAAAAAATGAGTTACTCGATAATGGTATCTACTTGAAACCTACGAAGAAAGGGTACCAGGAAACTTCTTTTCTTTTTTTTTTTTTTTTTTTTTTTTCTCCAGAAGGGTCTCCCTGTAGCCCCACTTCCTGGAACTTACTCTGTAGACCAGGCTGGCTAGATTAAAGTGTGCGCCACCACGGCCAGCAACTTTCTCTTTCTTAAGATTGGTTGTCTTAATGCGGTATGTCCATGTGTGTGCATGTGTAACCACGTGTGCTACGTGTATGTGTGTGTACATACGTGTATGTGTGTGGTACATGTGTGCAGCTGAATGGAGGTCAGAAGAGGGAGTAAGACCTCCTAGAGCTGGAGCCTAGGCCCCTGGCAGGAGCTCTGTGTATGTGCTGGAATCAGAACTCTAGTCCTCTGCCAAGATCAGTAAGCAATCTCAAATGCTCAACCATCTCTCCAGCCTGGCAACTCTTTTATTACCTAAAACCTTTTCACTCTAGTAAGGAGTAAACAATATACTAGAGAGAGGGAGTTTGGCTTTTTGTTTTGAGAAACAAAGTTGAAAATTAAAGCCTTGAATTTTTTTCACAAGGCTCCTGTAAGACAACCAGTTGAATTATGCTGCCACCCACTGGACAAAACACAAACAGCAAAAGCTGTCAGTCACTGGTAGTTTGGCAGGAAGGGTTTTATAAACAAGCTGGTGTGGTGTGCAGCCTGCATCAAAGTTAAGTTACAGAGATTCTCGCTTAATTTTTACTAATTTCCATTATTAACTGGTTGATGGTCAAACTATTAAATAGAAGGCAAAATATAACTAGCTTCAAAGTCATCAAAATTACCAGTTTACTAAAATATTTTAAGTGCATGCACCTAGTCAGCTTCCTTTTAACTAAAGCAGCTGGTAAACTCTTCTCTAAACTGCTGCAAATTCAGCCCTTTCTGAAAATGAAAACTTGCAGCACCACTTCTTCCCTGATCTGTCTTTTTGTTCCCTCCTTAGCAGACCTGAGCTTGGGATCATCTACACAGTTCTCCCTGGTTTTAACATTACTGTTCTACTAGAAACAGCCTCTGTTTAAAAGTTTACTGGGCTAAAAACTCAACCAGAAACTCCCAGTAACGATAGGGGTTTCAGTAAAGTGTTGGAGACAAATTAACCTAGAAAAATCGGTAGCCCTTTCTTACACCAACAACACAACTAAGAAGGAAATAAGGAGACCTTTCAATCACAATAGCCTCAAAAAAAAAAATACCTAGAACAAACCTAACCAAAGACACCAAAGATCTCTACAACAAAATTATAAACCCCTGAAGAAGGAGTGAATAATGACATCAGAAGATGGAAAGACCTCCCATGCTCATGGATTGGAAAAAAATATAGTAAAAATGTCCATTCTACCCAATTAATATACAGATTTAATGCAATCCCAATTAAAATCCCAAGAACTTTCTTCACATGCTGGGAAAAAAAATCTAAAATTCATATGGACAAACAAAAGACCCCGAAGAACAAAGCAACCCTGAGGGAAAAGTGCAATACAGGGGGATCTCTGTACCAGACTAAACTATACTCAGGCTACAGTTATAAAAACAGACGGGTACTGGCCAAAAAATGGACCCATAGACCAGTGGAACAAAACTGAAGATCCAAAACTTGAGCACATACATTTTAGCCACTCATATTTGACAAGGGGGCCAAAAAGACTCCAATGGAGGAAAGAACAGCATCTTCAGCAAATGGTGTTGCACAAACTGGATCACCACTTGTAGAAGAATAAAATAAAACCCCTGCCTCTCACCCTGTACAAAATCAAACTCCAAATGGTTCAAAGACCTCAACGTGAAACCTACAAACCTGAGGTGAAGAAGAAAAAGTTGGCAGAACCTACAAGACATACACATAGGAAAAGACTTTCTAAATCAGACAGCAGCTGCACGAAACAGGCCAACAATTGACAAGTGGGACCTTATAAAACTCAAAAGCTTTTGTAAGCAAAAGAAATAATCAGAAAAGTGAAGAGAAACCCACAGAGTGGGAGGAAACCTTCACTGCTGATACATCTGAACGAGCAGAAAATCCAGAAGGTATAAACTATTTAAAAAACAAACAATAAAGAAAACAAATAACCATTCAAAAGATGGAGTAAAGAGCTGAACAGAGACTTCACAAGTGAGGAAAGAGATGGCAGAGAAACATCTTAAAAAGTGTTCAACATCACTAATAATTAAGGAAATGCAATCAAAACCACTTAGGATATCATCTCACTCCAATAAGGCTGCTAGGATCAAGGAAACAAATGATACCAAATGCTGGAGAGGTTGTGGGAAAGGGAAACACTCACCACTGCTGGTGGAATGCAAACTATACAACCATTAATGGAAAGCAGTTGGAGGAACCTTTAAAAAGACTCAAATGAGCCTACCAACGGACCCAGCCATACCACTTCTGGTAAATACCCACAAGACACACTCTGTGGTGGTTTGAATGAGTTTCCCCATAGGCTTTAAGTATTCAGACATTTTGTCTCCAGTTGGTGGACTGTTTTGAGGTCTTAGAAGGTGTGGCCGTGCTAGAGAAGTATGTCACTGGGGACAGGCTTAGTGGGTTTAACAAGCTTGTGGTCTTATCTCTCTTCTCGCTTCCTGAGCTCATTGCGAGGTGTGACCTTTGGCTTGTTGCTCCAGCCGCCATGCTTCCCACCACAATGGACTCTAATTCCTGGAACCGTCAATCGTAAGCTCAAATAAAGCCTTCCTTTATAAGTTCCTTGGTCATGGTGTTTGATCCACAAACAGAAAAGTGACTCATACAACATCCTACCACAAAGATACTGTACAGCCATGTTACTAAAGCTCTCTTCGCAATAGCAAAGAGCTAGAACAACCAAGAGCCCCTGCAACCAACAAGTATATAAAAAATGTGGTACATCTACACAATGAGTTTCTATGCAGTGGTAAAGAAAGATGATATCATGAAATTTGCAGGTAAATGGATGGAACTAGAAGATATTATATTAAGTAACACAGTCCAGAAACAAAAGACAAATAGTACCCCTCATCTGTGGATGTTAGCCCAATTACCTAGCTCATAAGGCAAATTGAGCAACATATAGCTATATCCATGAAACACACCAGGCTCTATTATGATCCCTAGACAGGTCCTAGAACTAACCTACCACTTATTTCAGACTATGGATTTTGGTATATGATGGTGAANATTTATGACTCCCCAAGGTGTTGGGCTTTTCATGAGGGCAGGACATCTGAGAATTTTGTTTGTATTATATTTTAGGAAGCCAGCCACATCTTATTTCCTCAGCCCCCAACCCTAGCCTGGGGAGCTCCCCAGCTCTCAGTCTTATTCAGCTTTCTTCTCATTGTGATGCACCTTTGTTTGCAGTAAAGTCCATTTTTCCTTATTCTGAGTCTCCATCCAGGTTCTCAGAGGCAGCCTCCGGTCTACCATCTTACCTAGAACCTTACATTACTATTTATTCTTTAGAAACATTTTTTATTCCAGAATACTTTTAGATCTAAAGGAGTCATGAAGCTATCACATGGCTTTCCTACACACCCCTTACCACATTTCCCTACTGTTAGCATCTTACATGTCCAGTAAGGAACTGTTACTAATACAAGATGATTTAAACACCAAGATTATCCACATTTCACGGATTTTTCCACTACAGTTTACCTTACTCCCCAAACTGCAGAGGTCAGCACCTCCTAGAACAGAACTACTGACTGCTGCGTTAGTACAGAAGCTGGTTTGAATCAGTCCAAAGAAGACTCCATAAGAGCACCTGGAATCTGTGGAAAGCAAGGCCAGGTTCAAGCCCTGATGATTCATTGACTGAGTTTCCTTCAGGGTGGTATTACAGGATAAGTGCTCTGGAATGTAATTTCTTATCTTTGGCCAGAGTGAACCATAACTACAGGCAACCATATACTTTTTTGGCCCTTTTTTTTTCTTCCAGACAGGGTCTCCCTGTAGCCCCAACTGTCCTGGAACTTACTCTGTAGACCAGGCTGGCTAGGATTAAAGGTGTGCGCCACCACGGCCAGCAACTTTCTCTTTCTTAAGATTGGTTGTCTTTATATATCTGTATGTCCATGTGTGTGCATGTGTAACCACGTGTGCATACGTGTATGTGTGTGTACATACGTGTATGTGTGTGTACATGTGTGCAGGCATCAATGGAGGTCAGAAGAGGGAGTAAGAACCTCCTAGAGCTGGAGCCCTAGGCCCCTGGCAGGAGCTCTGTGTATGTGCTGGAATCAGAACTCTAGTCCTCTGCCAAGATCAGTAAGCAATCTCAAATGCTCAACCATCTCTCCAGCCTGGCAACTCTTTTATTACCTAAAACCTTTTCACTCTAGTAAGGAGTAAACAATATACTAGAGAGAGGGGAGTTTGGCTTTTTGTTTTGAGAAACAAAGTTGAAAATTAAAGCCTTTGAATTTTTTTCACAAGGCTCCTGTAAGACAACCAGTTGAATTATGCTGCCACCCACTGGACAAAACACAAACAGCAAAAGCTGTCAGTCACTGGTAGTTTGGCAGGAAGGGTTTTATAAACAAGCTGGTGTGTGTGTGCAGCCTGCATCAAAGTTAAGTTACAGAGATTCTCGCTTAATTTTTACTAATTTCCATTATTAACTGGTTTGATGGTCAAACTATTAAATAGAAGGCAAAATATAACTAGCTTCAAAGTCATCAAAATTACTCTAATTTTACTAAAATATTTTAAGTGCATGCACCTAGTCAGCTTCCTTTTAACTAAAGCAGCTGGTAAACTCTTCTCTAAACTGCTGCAAATTCAGCCCTTTCTGAAAATGAAAACTTGCAGCACCACTTCTTCCCTGATCTGTCTTTTTGTTCCCTCCTTAGCAGACCTGAGCTTGGGATCATCTACACAGTTCTCCCTGGTTTTAACATTACTGTTCTACTAGAAACAGCCTCTGTTTAAAAGTTTACTGGGCTAAAAACTCAACCAGAAAACTCCCAGTAACGATTAGGGGTTTCAGTAAAGTGTTGGGATACAAAATTAACCTAGAAAAATCGGTAGCCTTTCTTTACACCAACAACAAGCAACTAAAGAAGGAATACAAGGAGACCTTCTCAATCACAATAGCCTCAAAAACAATAAAATACCTAGGAACAAACCTAACCAAAGACACCAAAGATCTCTACAACAAAAATTATAAACCCCTGAAGAAGGAGATTGAAAATGACATCAGAAGATGGAAAGACCTCCCATGCTCATGGATTGGAAAAATTAATATAGTAAAAATGTCCATTCTACCCAATTAATATACAGATTTAATGCAATCCCAATTAAAATCCCCAAGACTTTCTTCACATGCTTGGAAAAAAAATCTTAAATTCATATGGACAAACAAAAGACCCCGAATAGCCAAAGCAACCCTGAGGGAAAAGTGCAATACAGGGGGATCTCTGTACCAGACTTTAAACTATACTGCAGGGCTACAGTTATAAAAACAGACTGGTACTGGCACAAAAATGGACCCATAGACCAGTGGAACAAAACTGAAGATCCAAACTTGAGCACATACAATTTTAGCCACCTCATATTTGACAAGGGGGCCAAAAAGACTCAATGGAGGAAAAACAGCATCTTCAGCAAATGGTGTTGGCAAACTGGATCACCACTTGTAGAAGAATAAAATTAAACCCCTGCCTCTCACCCTGTACAAAAATCAACTCCAAATGGTTCAAAGACCTCAACGTGAAACCTAAAACTCTGAAGGTGATAGAAGAAAAAGTTGGCAGCAACCTACAAGACATACACATAGGAAAAGACTTTCTAAATCAGACAGCAGCTGCACAGGAAACAAGGTCAACAATTGACAAGTGGGACCTTATAAAACTCAAAAGCTTTTGTACAGCAAAAGAAATAATCAGGAAAGTGAAGAGAAAACCCACAGAGTGGGAGGAAACCTTCACTGCTGATACATCTGACAGAACACTAACATCCAGAATGTATAAACTATTTAAAAAACAAACAAGTAAGAAAACAAATAACCATTCAAAAGATGGAGTAAAGAGCTGAACAGAGACTTCACAAGTGAGGAAATAGAGATGGCAGAGAAACATCTTAAAAAGTGTTCAACATCACTAATAATTAAGGAAATGCAAATCAAAACCACTTTAAGATATCATCTCACTCCAATAAGGCTGGCTAGGATCAAGGAAACAAATGATACCAAATGCTGGAGAGGTTGTGGGAAAAGGGAAACACTCATCCACTGCTGGTGGGAATGCAAACTCATACAACCATTATGGAAGGCAGTTTGGAGAACCTTTAAAAGACTCAAAATGAGCCTACCACCTGACCCAGCCATACCACTTCTGGGTAAATACCCACAAGACACATCTGTGGTGGTTTGAATGAGTGTCCCCCATAGGCTTTAAGTATTCAGACATTTTGTCTCCAGTTGGTGGCACTGTTTTTGGAGGTCTTAGAAGGTGTGGCCGTGCTAGAGGAAGTATGTCACTGGGGACAGGCTTAGTGAGTTTAACAAGCCTTGTGGTCTTCAGTCGCTCTCTCTGCTTCCTGTGCTCATTGCGAGGTGTGACCCTTGGCTTGTTGCTCCAGCCGCCATGCTTCCCACCACAATGGACTCTAATTCCCTGGAACCGTCAATCGTAAGCTCAAATAAAGCCTTCCTTTTATAAGTTCCTTGGTCATGGTGTTTGATCACAGCAACAGAAAAGTGACTCATACAACATCCTACCACAAAGATACATGTACAGCCATGTTTACTAAAGCTCTCTTCGCAATAGCAAAGAGCTAGAACCAACCCAAGAGCCCCTCAACCAACAAGTAGATAAAGAAAATGTGGTACATCTACACAATGGAGTTCTATGCAGTGGTAAAGAAAGATGATATCATGAAATTTGCAGGTAAATGGATGGAACTAGAAGATATTATATTAAGTAACACAGTCCCAGAAAAACAAAAGACAAATAGTACCCCTCATCTGTGGATGTTAGCACCAAGTACCTAGCTCTAAGGCAAATTGAGCAACATTATTGCTATATTCCTCATGAACACAACCATGCTCTATTATGAATGCCTAGACAGGTCCTAGAACTAACCTACCACTTATTTTCAGACTATGGATTTTTGGTATATGATGGTGAACATGTATACATATTAAAGTGCAACATGAAGTTAAAATGGAAAAAGGTGAATCAAGAAATATGATATGGAAATAACATGCTGTTTGTTTTCCAGAAGATACAATTTTAGTATAGGTGTGATGTATCAGGCTGGTGTAACTTAGCCTTTCTGGGTGCTTAATGACCATACTTAATACCCATACCAATTTGGCCGAGGGACCTAAGGGATAATTTTGTTCCTTGCCCTCAGAGGTCAACTAAGTCTCAGGGGAATATACATGGGGGCATCTCCTGAAATGTCCTGCAAATGTGAGTCACCAGCCTTCATGTGCAGGGAGGTCTTGGAGATCCATTAATGGGACTCCAGCCAGTGTCCAGTCTATAAAGAGGAAAGTCTGCTCATGCTTCAAAAAGAGAAGTGGGGTCTAGCAAGACTTAACTGTGTCCTCGAGTGGATGGAACTGGTGGTTGAAAAACCAAAAGGATCCAGGGGCTACCCCTCCCCCCAAACAAAACCCCAAGTGACCCTTGAGGACCAGATCCTCAACTGACCTTGAGAAAACAGAAACCTTGGTTAATCTGGGCTAGCTGTGTGGCCTTAAGCATCCAAAAGGAAAGTATAACCAGAAATAAATAATTAAGTCTGAGAAATTGTATTGCAGAAATAAAACTTGAGAATCCTTCAAACTTTCAATGCCAGATGGGGACTACTAAGATATCCAGCTTGTAGACTGAGTGGCTACTGGGATTTCAGTCTTTTCAGAGTGTAGACTGCCTTGTGTATTACGGAGGCCAGTGAAGGAAGATCAAGACAGGATACACGCTTGCTGGACCTCATTTGGGTGACCATGGCGGGAGGGACCCCAGTGTGGAGCAAGGGGGGGCAGGATGGATGGTTGTTTGGGTTTGCCAAGGAGGAACCTTCAAGCACTTCCTTGGGAAAACATGACATCTTTTGGTTAAAAAAAATTATATTTAACAGTTAAAAATATTTTGTAAAATATTATTTTCTTTTTATTGATACATGCTACAAATTCGTAATTTATCCTTATGTAATCCTATGGTGTGTGCTATCATGTAGGAATATTAATATTCATATTCTTAAAAAAAAGAGAGAATGTAAAGTTATACTTCTTTTTACCTGCATGCAACTTTACTGTTAAAATGTGAATCTCTAAATGTGCTTTGGAATAAACCTATAGTTTATTTTCAGATTTTGTAATTTTGATTTATTTGTGGAGTGTATATATGCATATTTTGGAATAATATAAAATCAAATGGGAACAAAAAAGAGAGAGACCAAAAAAAAAAAAAAAAAAAAAGCTGAGCGTGGTGGTGCATGCCTTTANCTGAGCGTGGTGGTGCATGCCTTTAATCCTAGCACTCAGGAGGCAGAGGCAGGCGGATCTTTGTGCGTTCAAGGCCAGCCTGGTCTACAGAGTGAGTTCCAGGACAGCTGGGGCTACAGGGAGACCCTGTCTCAAAAAGATAAAAGTTTACTGGTATAATCTACAGGCACAAGTTCCAAGCCATTGAAGGGGGGGGGGAATTCGACTACTGGGTCAATGACAACAAACTTATACTAAAAGTAAGAACACTAAGCTAAATTCCTGAGAGTAAAGATAGAACTTGCAATTCAACAGTGAGTTAATATGTACAATAAATGTATCAACATTGGTTGGGGAGAAATGCCTCACAACTACTGCAGTAGATTCTGAATGGTGGGGGTGGGGAAAGAGTCAGACAGAGAAAGACACAGAGACAGAGACCACACCCCACACTCCACGTGTGGAAGTAGCATTCAAGGCAGCTTTAAGAGTATAAAGAGCTGGGTTTGGGTCTGGCTCAGGTGCCATAGTGAGGTCGTGGGGGGCTCAGGTTCCGGACCTGGTAGGATCACCTGGAGCAGCCCACCACTGCTCCAGGCAGGTAAAAACTTAGGACAAATTGACTCTCGGGGTGGACAATTGATTTGCTGGTTTGTGGCAGAGGGGCTGGTGGCTGGTGGGCCTAGATCAGAACCCTAAGCCCCTGCAGAGTGTGGCTGCTGGTATCAGGGCACCGGATAAGTCCTCCTGAATGCTAGTATTGATCGGATCTTCCACAGAATAATAGATAAAAACTTCCCCAAACTGAAAATAGACAAACCCATTCAAATACAAGAAGCACATAGGACTCCAAATAGACTGGAATTGAGGAGAGAGTATCCACTGGATTAGGAGAACCCTCAGAACAGGAAAGGAAAAGTGACTTAGACTTCCAATATCCAATATATAAACAAAAGTGGAAGCCTGAAACCTAGACAAGTCAACACTCCATAAACAAGGGTGGGGGGGAGAAGCATCAGAAGGGGGCAAGAGAAATAAAACAAGCTTTCAGCCTTCAACACACTGAAAAGGCATTTGAGATTTGAATCACAAAAGGGAAACCCACATGCCAGGGACACGACGAAGGGAAAACATGGGAAAGGTACAACATAATTCCGCACCAAGCTCTACCAACCCAGTAGGAGATACCTACAATGGTGGAGCCCCTGGAGTGAGCTCCTATCTCTTTTCCCTTCCTCTCCGTTTTGTTTCCCCCCCCCCCCCTCCTTTTTTTTTCCTTTTTTTTTTTTTTTTTTTTTTTTTTTTTTTCTTTTTTTTTTTGTTTTTTGTTTTTTTTTTTTTTTTTTTTTTTTTTTTTTCTTTTTTTTTTTTTTCTTTTTTGTCTTTTTCTTTTTTTCTTTTTTTTTGTTGAGAGAATCATCCTCAGGGGGATCCCATTGTAGGTATCTCCTATGGGTTGGTAGAGCTTGGTGCGGATTATGTTGTACCTTTCCCATGTTTTCCCTTCGTCGTGTCCCTGGCATGTGGGGTTTCCCTTTGTGTTCAAATCTCAAATGCCTTTCAGTGTGTTGAAGGCTGAAAAGCTTGTTTTTTTATTTCTCTTTCCGCCCCCTGATGCTTCTCCCCCCCCCACCTTGTTTTGGAGTGTTGACTTGTCTAGTTTCAGGCTTCCACTTTTGTTTATATATTGGATATTGAAGTCTAGTCACTTTTCCTTTGCCTGTTCTGAGGGTTCTCCTAATCCAGTGGATACTCTCTCCCTCAATTCCAGTCCTATTTGGAGTCCATGTGCTCTTGTATTGTGAATGGGTTTGTCTATTTTCAGTTTGCAGAATTTTTAGTTTTTATCTATTATTCTGTGGAAGATCCGACAATACTAGCAGTCAGGAGGACTTATCCGGTGCCCTGATACCAGCAGCCCACTCTGCAGGGGCTTAGGGTTCTGCAATCTTAGGCCCACCAGCCACCAGCCCCTCTGCCCCAAACCAGCAAATCAATTGTCCAGCACCCCGAGAGTCAATTTGTCCTAAGTTTTTACCTGCCTGGAGCGTGGTGGGCTGCTCCAGGTGATCCTAGCAGCAGGTCCAGAACCTGAGCCCCCCACACGACCTCACTATGGCACCAAGCCAGACCCAAACCCAGCTCTTTATACTCTTAAAGCTGCCTTGAATGCTACTTCCACACGTGGAGTGTGGGGTGTGGTCTCTGTCTCTGTGTCTTTCTCTGTCTGACTCTTTCCCCACCCCCACCATTCAGAATCTACTGCAGTAGTTGTGAGGCATTTCTCCCCAACCAATGTTGATACATTTATTGTACATATTAACTCACTGTTGAATTGCAAGTTCTATCTTTACTCTCAGGAATTTAGCTTAGTGTTCTTACTTTTAGTATAAGTTTGTTGTCATTGACCCAGTAGTCGAATTCCCCCCCCCCTTCAATGGCTTGGAACTTGTGCCTGTAGATTATACCAGTAAACTTTTATCTTTTTGAGACGGGTCCCTGTAGCCCCGCTGTCCTGGAACTCACTCTGTAGACCAGGCTGGCCTTGACGCACAAAGATCCGCCTGGCCTCTGCCTCCTGAGTGCTCAGGATTAAAGGCATGCACCACCACGCTCAGCTTTTTTTTTTTTTTTTTTTTTTGGTCTCTCTCTTTTGTTCCCATTGATTTTATATTATTCCAAAATAGGCATATTACACTCCACAAATAAATCAAATTACACAACGGAAAATAACTATAGGTTATTCCAAAGCACTTTAGAGATTCACATTTTAACAGTAAGTTGCATTCAGGTAAAAAGAAGTAGTAACTTTACATTCTCTCTTTTTTTTAAGAATATGATATTAATATTCCTACATGATAGCACACACCATAGGTTTACATAAGGATAAATTACGAATTTGTAGCATGTATCAATAAAAAGAAAATAATATTTTACGAAATATTTTTAACTGTTAAATATAATTTTTTTTTAACCAAAGTGTCTGTTTTCCCCAAGGAAGTGCTTGAAGGTTCCTCCTTGGCAAACCCAAACAACCATCATCCTGCCCCCCCTTGCTCCACACTGTGGGTCCCTCCCGCCATGGTCCACCAAATGAGGATCCAGTAAGCACACATCCTGTCTTGATCTTCCTTCACTGGCCTCCGTAATACACAAGGCAGTCTACACTCTGAAAAGACTGAAATCCCAGTAGCCACTCCAGTCTACAAGCTGGATATCTTAGTAGTCCCCATCTGGCATTGAAAGTTTGAAGGATTCTCAAGTTTTATTTCTGCAATACAATTTCTCAGACTTACTTATTTATTTCTGGTTAACTTTCCTTTTGATGCTTAAGGCCCACAGCTAGCCCCCGATTAACCAAGGTTTCTGTTTCTCAAGGTCAGTTGAGGATCTGGTCCTCAAGGGTCATTGGGGTTTTTTGGGGGGAGGGGTAGCCCCTGATCCTTTTGGTTTTTCAACCACCAGTATCCATCCATCGAGGACACAGTTTAAGTCTTGCTAGACACCCACTTCTCTTTTTGAAGGCATGAGCAGACTTTCCTTCCTTATAGACTGGACACTGGCTGGAGTCCCATTAATGGATCTCCAAGACCTCCCTGCACAGGAAGGCTGGTGACTCACATTTGCAGGACATTTCAGGAGATGCCCCCATGTATATTCCCCTGAGACTTAGTTGACCTCTGAGGGAAAGGAACAAAATTATCCCTTAGGTCCCTCGGCCAAATTGGTATGGGTATAAGTATGGTCATTAAGCACCCAGAAAGGCTAAGTTACACCAGCCTGATACATCACACCGATACTAAAATTGTATCTTCTAAAAACAAACAGCATGTTATTTCATATCATATTTCTTGATTCACCTTTTTGTCCATTTTAACTTCATGTTGCAACTTAATATGTATAACATGTTCACCATCATATACCAAAAATCCATAGTCTGAAAAATAGGGTAGGTTAGTTCTGGACCTGTCTAGGATATCATAAATAAGAGCATGGTTTGTGTTCCATGAGAACATAGCAATAATGTTGCTCAATTTGCCTTAGTAGCTAGGTAACTTGGTGCTAACATCCACACATAAGGGGTAATTTGTATTTGTTTTTCTGGGTACTGTGTTACTTAATATAATATCTTCTATTCCATCCATTTACCTGCAAGCTTCATGATATAGTCTTTCTTTACCACTGCATAGAACTCCATTGTGTAGATGTACCACATTTTCTTTATCTACTTGTGGTTGAGGGGTTGTTGGTAATTGTATTGGTCTATTATGAACGAAGAGAGCAACAAAAATGGCTGTACATGTAATCTTTGTGGTAGGATGTTGATATGAGTCACTTTTCTGTTGCTTGTGATCAAACCCCATGACCAAGGAACTTATAAAAGGAAGGCTTTATTTGAGCTTACGATTGAGCGGTTCCAGGGAATTAGAGTCCATTGTGGTGGGAAGCATGGCGGCTGGAGCACAAGCCAAGGGTCAACCTTCGCAATGAGCACAGGAAGCAGAGAGAGCGACTGAAGACCACAAGCTTGTTAAACTCACTAAGCCTGTCCCCAGTGACATACTCCTCTAGCACGGCACACCTTCTAAGACCTCCAAAAACACAGTGCCACCAACTGGAGACAAAATGTCTGAATACTTAAAGCCTATGGGGGACACTCATTCAAAAACCACCACAGATGTGTTCTTGTGGGTTTTACCCAGAAGTGGTATGGCTGGGTCAGGTGGTAGGCTCATTTGAGTTCTTTTAAAGGTTCTCCAAACTGCCTTCCTAATGGTTGTATGAGTTTGCATCCCACCAGCAGTGGATGGTGTTTCCCTTTCCCACAACCTCTCCCGCATTTGTATCATTTTTGTTCCTTGATCCTAGCCAGTCTTATGAGTGAGATGATCCTTAAAGTGGTTTTTGATTTGCATTTCCATTAATTATTAGTGATGTTAGAACACTTTTTAAGAGTTTCTCTGCCATCTCTCTTCCTCACTTTGTGAAGTCTCGTTCAGCTCTTTACTCCATCTTTTGAATGGTTATTTGTTTTCTTACTTGTTTGTTTTTTAATAGTTATACATCTGGATGTTAATGCTCTGTCAGATGTTATCAGCAGTGAAGGTTGTCCTCCCACTCTGTGGGTTTCTCTCTCACTTTCCTGATTATTTCTTTTGCTGTACAAAAGCTTTTGAGTTTTAAGGTCCCACTTGTCAATTGTTGACCTTGTTTCCTGTGCAGCTGCTGTCTGGATTTAGAAAGTCTTTTCCTATGTGTATGTCTTGTAGGTTGCTGCCAACTTTTTCGTCTATCACCTCAGAGTTTGTTAGGTTTCACGTTGAGGTCTTTGAACCACTTGGATTTTGATTTTTGTACAGGGTGAGAGGCAGGGGTTTAATTTATTCTTCTACAAGTGGTGATCCGTTTGCCAACACCATTTGCTGAAGATGCTGTTTTTCCTCCATTGAGTCTTTTTGCCCCCTTGTCAAATATGAGGTGGCTAAAATTGTATGTGCTCAAGTTTGGATCTTCAGTTTTGTTCCACTGGTCTATGGGTCCATTTTTGTGCCAGTAACCAGTCTGTTTTTATACTGTAGCCCTGCAGTATAGTTTTAAAGTCTGGTACAGAGATCCCCCTGTATTGCACTTTTCCCTCAGGGTTGCTTTGGCTATTCGGGGGTCTTTTGTTTGTCCATATGAATTTAAGATTTTTTTCCAAGCATGTGAAGAAAGAAAGTCTTGGGGATTTTAATTGGGATTGCATTAAATCTGTTATTAATTGGGTAGAATGGACATTTTTACTATATTATTTTTCCAATCCATGAGCATGGGAGGTCTTTTTTCCATCGTTCTGATGTCATTTTCAATTCCTTCTTCAGGGGTTTATAATTTTTGTTGTAGAGATCTTTGGTGTCTTTGGTTTAGGTTTGTTCCTAGGTATTTTATTGTTTTTGAGGCTATTGTGATTGAGAAGTCTCCTTGTATTCCTTCTTTAGTTGCTTGTTGTGGTGTAAAGAAAGGCTACCGATTTTTCTAGGTTAATTTTGTATCCAACACTTTACTGAAACCCCTAATCGTTACTAGGAGTTTTCTGGTTGAGTTTTAGCCCAGTAAACTTTTAAACAGAGGCTGTTTCTAGTAGAACAGTAATGTTAAAACCAGGGAGAACTGTGTAGATGATCCCAAGCTCAGGTCTGCTAAGGAGGGAACAAAAAGACAGATCAGGGAAGAAGTGGTGCTGCAAGTTTTCATTTTCAGAAAGGGCTGAATTTGCAGCAGTTTAGAGAAGAGTTTACCAGCTGCTTTAGTTAAAAGGAAGCTGACTAGGTGCATGCACTTAAAATATTTTAGTACCTTGACGTTAATTTTGCTGACCTATTAAGCTCCGTGTATTTTGCCTTCCTATTTGATTGACCACTCACCACCCGTTATATGGAACCTTACGTAAACTGTAGCGAGACTCTCGTAACTTACTCTTGCTGCGGCTGCCCCCACACGCACGCTGTTGATAATAACCCCTTCCTGCCAAACTACCACGTGACTGCGCTTTGCTGTGTTGTTGTTTTGTCCACGTGGGTGGCGAGCATCTTCCCCGGTTGTCTTACAGGAGCCTTGTGAAAAAAATTCAAAGGCTTTAATTTTCAACTTTGTTTCTCAAAACAAAAAAGCCAAAACTCCCCTCTCTCTAGTATATTGTTTACTCCTTACTAGAGTGAAAAGGTTTTAGGTAATAAAAGAGTTGCCAGGCTGAGAGATGTTGAGCATTGAGATGGCTACTGTCTTGGCCAGAGGCTAGAGTTCTGATTCCAGCACACCTACACCGAGCTTCCTGGCCAGGGGCTAGGCTCCAGCTCTAGGAGGTTCATTACTCCCTCTTCTGACCTCCATTGATAGGCCTGCACACTGTACACACACATACACGTTATACACACACATACCGTATGCACACGTGAGTACACATGCACACCATGGACATACGATATATAAAAGGACAACCAATCTTAAGAAAGAGAAGTTGCTGGCCGTGGTGCGGGGGGCGCCACACCTTTAATCCAGCCAGCCTGGTCTACCAGAGTAAAGTTCCAGGACAGTGTTGGGCTACAGGGAGACCCTGTCTGGGAAGAAAAAAAAAAAAAAAAAAAAAAAAAAAACAAGAAAGTTTTTCCATGGTACCCTTTCTTCGTAGGTTTCAAGTAGATACCATTATCGAGTAACTCATTTTTTATAGGTGTATTCTACTGAAGATTTTCTCAGTAAGTTATCTGGAAGCTTTTTAAATCATCAAGCAGGTTATCTACAAAGTGTGTTCTTGTTTAAAAAAAAGTTTTTGTAACATTTATTTAGTTTTAATGGATGAGGTTTAGCCTGCATGTACGTTTGTGGACCACACATGTTGCAGGTGCTTTGGAATCCATAAGAAGGCATTGGAACCCTGCTGGAACTGGAATTAACTATGGTTGTGAGCCACCAGGTGGGTGCTGGAAACCCAACTGACAAGTCCTCTGCAATACCGCCTGTTCTGCTCTTAACTACTTGAGCCGTCTCTGCAGCCCAACAAAGTTGTTCTTAGAGAATTTGCCAGAGAGACATCTGACCCTCGGTCCTTTCTACAGTTACGTTTACTGTCAGCCTTTGAGGGCACAGACTGTTTACTTTAACCTGTTCACCATGCCTAGCATGATGCTTGGCCCCCAGATGGAGACCTATTGACAGGGACTTTGTGAGCTGGCAGGAAGCACTTGCCTTGCAGCTGAGGTTGTTGAAAGCATTTACTTGTTTCCGTTGAATACAAGCAGCCTGAACTTGAAAATTAGAACTTGGGACAAATACTTGTCCTTAACTTACGGAATGTACAAGAGCACATGTATGAATTATATTTTATAAAATATGTTGTTTTTGGGGCTGGTAGAGTCGGCCTAAGCGGTTAAGAGCACCACTGCTTTTGCAGAGGACCCGGGTTCGATCCCCAGCACCCATCATGGCGGCCTGAGAACGTCTGAAACGCAATTCCAGGGAAGAACCCAGTTCCAGGGGACTCCGAGACCCTCTTCTGACCTCGCGGCATGCACGACATAGGTGCACAAACCTACCATGCAGAACATGTACATTCACACACATGCAAAAAATAAATAAAATTTAAAAAATATATATATATCATTTGTTTTTGAGACAGATTTTTTCTCAAAGTGGGAAAATTCCTTTGAAAAAACTAAACAAAAGTGGCATGTCTGCCAAGGGCAGAGACAAGTTGTGTGAACAGTGAGAGTCATCCTGCTCTCTCTAGTCTGGTACCTTCTCAAGTGTTGAGTGCTGCCTCACCTATCAATTTAAAGCTAGGGTTGAAGCTCAGATTACCTCAGGAGATGTAAGCAAGGTAGGATAGTCTAGGATCAAGGAGTCAGACTCTTAATTCAGTTTATTAGTCAAGCTCAAATAGTACTTGGGAAATAAGAAAAGTTTTGTTTATAAATAAGCCAAGAATAATTTTCATATAATAGTAGTAAATAATAGTTAACATTGAGTAGGTAAAGCAAGAAAGAAAACTGTCTTACACTCTCTCAGGCCGGACTTATTTGAACTTCTATATTGCAGCCTTTAGTTGAAAACCATTCTTATATTAGGACTCCCTAATGTCTTTTGCTTTCATAGCTCCCAAGATTCATTTTTCTCCCATGTTATATACTTTTTTTACTACATTATTCTGTGAAAATAACATTATCACAAGAAGAACATGAATATAATCACAGTGCAGTAACATATGGGTTTGTCTGGGAGGCATATCCTCTTTTTTTTTTCTGTTTAAGTTTTTTTTGTTTGTAACATCTGTTGTTAGTCCTGGTTGTAATGAGTATTGCTTCTGGCGGCTCAACAGCCCTGCCTGTGGTAGAATGTTACTGCTCCAGAATCCCATGGAATAAACTAGTTACACTGAGCACATTACCATAATAGTAATTAATTAGTTTTTGTCAAAGTTGGTCATGTAGAGACAATCTTCTTTTAAAAGGGCTTCCTAGGTTGATTTAGAAAATGTTTAAGGAGCTTTTGGATTTGCATCAGGTCCATTTGTATAGAATACAAAATGCCAGAGCTGTGCTTGGTAGTTAGATAAAGTGCCGAAAGACTGTGAAGAAACATTACTAGAGCAATGCTTATTTCTTTGTTGTTGTTGTTTGTTTTGGTAAGTTTTGAGGACAGGGTCTTCCTGTGAGCCCTAGTTGGCCTGGAACTCATATGTAGATCAAGCCTGGCCTTGAATCACAGAGATCGCACTGCGCTGCTCCCGAGTGTTGGGATTAAAGGGCATGTGCCACCAACACCTGGCTTAATTTCCATTTTACTGTTGTTTTTTAAAAAAAAACTTTCCCATGTCTTTGCTGAAATCTCTTTAGTTTTTGTGGATGTTCTCTACTAAGTCAGTTACTTTGAAGGCTGTATACTATATATACATATAGTATAAAGAAGCCCATATGCAGGCCATGTTTATGTCAAAACACTCATACACATAAAGGATATTAATAAAAAAATAAAATCTCAGTATTTAGGAACACTGGACCACCTTGCGAGAACCTGGGTTCTTTCCCAGCAGGCTCATGGCACTTGAAACACCAACCCGATAACTCCAGTTCCAGGAGATTCGGTGCTCTCTTTTGTGGCCTCCACAGGCATTGTTTGACAACAGCGTGCACTAAATACATGTAGGAGAAACAACACTCATACACATACAATTAAAAATAAAAGTAAGTAATAAATAGTCCTGGCTCCTTGATTCTAGACCACCCTAGCTATCTTCTTTCAGGCTATTAGGATAAAGAGTTGAGTCCTCAGTGGGTTGTGGTTGCTTTGATCTTTAAGTGATCCAGAAGATTTTTAAAATTTTTTTTTGTGCTTTTTTCTTTCATTTTTTTTTATTTGTTTGGTTTGTTTATTTATTGGTATTACTATGTAGCCCTGGTTGGCCTGGAACTCCACAATGTAGGGGACGCGGCTCAGTCTCCAACCTTACAGAGATTATCTGCCTCTGCTCTCTCCCAAATTCGGGATTAGAGAGGTGTAGCCCCCAGACCCAGACCTGCCTTCGCTTAGCAGCACTCTCTCTCACTGGAGTTGAGGGCACGGGTTGAGAGTGTGTCTTTCTTTTGTGTTAGTGTCTTCCCAGCAGTAGATGGCTGTTAGTACTAGGCGCAAGGGGTAGGGTGGCACCCCAGGCTGTGCATGTGTTGGGGGCGGGGTCCATTTTCTTGTTCCTTATTGGTCACAGGTAGTTTCTGTGTCCTATAGCCTGGAAGAGGAGTTTCCTAACTGTTCTCACCACCTTGTTTCCTGAAAGCCTTCCCTGTTCAGTTGAGGGTCCAGATGGGGGCTGGCACACTTTCTGCTAAGGCCGAGACAGCCGTAGAATGTCTGTCACAGGTACTGTTCTTTGCTGTTGCAGCAGAAGGTGGCGACAGACATCATGGAGTGTGTAGGTAGGCTATGTTCCTATGAACTTTATTCACAGGGTTGCCAGGTGGGATCCCAGACCCGAGCCCTTGATTACAGGTGGTGCCTCCCCCTCCCCCTCCAGTCTTTGTACCTGCAGTGACCAAATTCTATCTTCTCCCCCCTGGGGTTCTTAGGACTGGACCATTTTTTCCTTCCCCCAGTATTAGGTAATGCTTGCTTTTTAATAGTGCTAAAATCTGGGTATAAGTGCTGACCTTTGCCTGTCATGGATTTCTGGGGGATTGCCTTCCTGTCTTCCATAGGTGGACAGTTTCCTCAGGTAAATATCAGCAGGATACAGGTATGGGGGCATGTGCGTGTGTGTTGTGTGTGTGGGGGGGGGGGGGGGGTCTATGCTTCCTTTCAGTGGTGGACTTTTGCTTTTAATCTGAGCAGGCTTTGAGAGCTGCCCTCTCTCTGCTAATCATCTGCTTGGTCCTTGTGGACCCAAGTGAAGTGTGCCTGGGCTTCTTCAGGCATTCCTGGTCCCTCAGACAAACCCTGATGGCCAGGGACTGTAGCAGGGGAGGGCTCCCAGGTAACTCCAGTGGAAGCCCATTGAAAGGAAACAGAGAACAAATGTGGCCTGGGCATAGTCACTCTGGAGCGTGGCTTCTGTCTTCTAGCAGGAGTGCAGACATGGAGCTGCTGCACAGCCACTTGGCTCTGCACCTGAGTGTTAGATGGTGTGACCGAATACAGCCTCAGCGTTCAGCCAGAGAAACTGATGAGATTGTAGCCAAGCCATCAGACCAGGATATAGAATAATTAATATTTCCTAAGTACAAACATGCTGACAGACACACACACAAAAAATACAGAGGAACCAATAAAATCCCCAAGAGTTTCTTCACAGACTTGGAAAAAAAGTCCTTAATTTCGTTTGAAAAACAAAAAACCTGATAGCCAAAAACAACCCTGAGTGAAACGAACAATACAGGGGGATCTCCTCTATTCCGAGACTTCCAAGACTTTACTACAGGGCTATCGTCATTAAAAACAGCTTGGTACTGGCACAAAAAACAGACCTGTTGACCACTGAAACAAAGCTCCAAACTTGAAGCACATACAATTTCAGCCATCTCATATTGACAAGGGGCTGAGAACCCCCCCCTTCTTTAACTCCAGTTCCAGGGGCGGGAATCGACGCCCTCTTCTGACCCTCCTCAGCATTGCATAACACCGGGTGCAACAACACCTAACATGCCGACAATACATTCATCCACATAAAACATAAATAAAATTTTAAAAAGCCATTTTTTTAAAAAAAACTAAAAAAAAAAAAAAAAAAGGCTTAGCAGTTAAGAGCGCCGACTACTCTTTGCAGAGGCACTGGGTTCGATTCCCCGCACCCACATGGCGGTTAAGAACCGTATTTAACCTAGTTCCAGGGAATTGATTGCTGCTGTCTTCTGACCTCCAGACGTTGCATGACATGGGTGCACCAACCTACATGCAGACGTACATTCATAAACATTAACAAAGTATAAAATAAATTTTTAACAAATCAACTTGAATCTCTCATCTTGTGGACGGAGTATTTGTATAGTAAATTTTTCTTGCTTTTAGGTTTTCTCATACTTTATTGCTAAATATAAAAATATATTTTCATTGCTTTAATACCTTAAAATTCTATACAAAGTCATTTTTACTATAGTATACATAAGATTACTTTTATTCTATTTTTTAAAACATTTTCTCTTGGCATTATTTATAATAATATCTAAATGACTTTATTTATCTTACACGTGACAAAAAACGAACAAAGCTGTCATTGTGGGCTCTGGTTAAGTAAACAGTTAATTCAAACCCTTGTATTACAAGAATAGCCGTTCTTCAAGTGCTTGTCTTTTAGGATCTCTTGCTGCCCTGGAACTCACTAAAAAGACAAAAACCAAAAAAAAAAAGTTTTTTTTTACTTTAGTTACTTCCCTTTTTATTATGATGTCATCTCCTTGATAGTGCAAAGCAATGGCAAGTGAAACTGCTGGGTCTTACTACAGACCTTCACTTCAGTAGGCTGGCATTTAAAAGCAAAGCTATAAACAGACTGAAAGCTCAACCCAGTTTCCTTGATGGCAGGCTATGGTCGACACATGCCTGTAATCTCGCACTGGGAAGACACAGACAAGAAGGAGGGTCACTGCAAATTCCAGGGCAACCTCGTCTATGTTATCAAGCCCTTGTCTCAAAAGTAATGTTTAATCATTCATTTTATTGAATTGTGACTTTGAGGTACTTCAAAAAATATTCTGTAAAGAAATGGAAGCGTGTACCAAAGTAAAGTGTATTTACTTGAAGGATGATTATTTGGATTTAGATGTTTGAGCAACAGTCTCTCAAAAATGAGCCAAGTCTGTTCAAGGAAGATGACAATATCATTGCCAGTGTTAGAATTTGGGAACCCTGTCAATCATCTACCCCTGACCTGATAAGGTGCTGATGAGTTAGGTAGCGATGCTAGATATGTTTTCTTTTTGATATTATATAATTATAAATGGATGTGCCAGCATTTAGAAGATCTGCGTAAGTTAGTGAATAAGTATTTTCCAAATGGCCAATGTGTAGCAGATATATGAGTTAAAGTAGAAGATAAACCAGTTCCAGTAGAATATTGATAAAATACTTCTGATTTCAGAATTTGTATTGCAGCTGATCTTTAAGAGGCTTGTATTGTAGGGTGTGATGGTGCATTGCCTTTAGTCCCGCACTTGGGAGGCAGAAGCAGGTGGATTTTTGTGAGCTCAAGGCCAGGCCTGGTCTACATAGTGAGTTCTAGGACAGCTGAGGGTACAGAGAGGGGACCCTGTCTCAAAACGACCAGGAGCAGGGGAGAAGATGCTTGCATTTGCCAAGTTTCTGAGAATATCAGCTATGGTATGAAAAGCTATTCAGATCATTGTCCTTATCTTTCTAACATATACATATATATTATAGATTATATATTATATGGAGATTAAAAACCATATCACAACTGATTCAGTATTGAAGCATATACAAGAATCTTGCTATCTTCTATTAAGCCAAGTTTGAAGAGACTTGTTAAAATTCAAAAGTAATGACTTCTAAAAATTCCTTTACGTAAATTTGGATTTTTTTTTGGAAAAATTTATTTTTCATAGACGTTATGTTATGACACAATGACTTTTTCATGTTAGAATGAATATATACTTAAAAATACATACCTGTACTTTGTCAAGAGTTATTATCATTTAGAATTTCAGAATATTCAGTACTACAGAATAAAAGTTCAAAACAATTTCTTTTTGCTTTATGTGTCTGTATTATATTTTGTGTGCATGTATGCAAACCCCTCAAATGCCAGAAGAGGACATAAGATACCCTAGAACAGGAGTTAAGGACAATTGTTAAATGCTGTGTGGGTGTTGGGAAACAAAACTTTGGTCCTCTGGAAGAAAAGCAAATGCTCTTAACTGCTGAGCATTTCTGTAGCCCCAGATGGAAATTTTTAATACCTTTGAATATTATGGAGAATTTAGAAAGCATTAGTATGCTCTAGGACTGCTAAGATACTAAATGCAAATAGCCCCTGAAGTATGAATTACTATTTTTTGCATATTTAATGTCCCGATGCTCATAGTTATATTCCTAAGATACTTGATAAAATGATTCAACTTTATTCTCCTACTCAAAGTTACAAGTTTAGACAAATAGGTAAGATATCCTAAGAAAAAAATAATATCTATTTGGTCTTTTTGAGACAAGGTTTCCCTGTAGCCTAAGCTTGGTTTGGGACTTACTATGTAGACCAGGCTGCCCTTGCCCTCACACAGTTGAGTGCCTCTGCTCCCAAGTACTGGGATTTAAAGGCGTGTGCCCACCATGCTGCAAGGAAAATTTATCTACTGCACCAAGTTCAAAAGCATTTTTGAACTTTTTTTTTAATTTTTTTATTAATTTTAGTTTATTCTGGAGTGTATGAATGTACCGCCTGCATGCAAGTTTGTGCACCTGTGTCGTGCCTGCCGCGGAGTTCAGAAGAGGGTTCTCGGATTCCCCTGCGAACTTGAGTTCTCCCGGAATTGGAGTTTCAGACGGTTCTCGGGCCATGTGGGTGCTGGGGATCGAACCCGGGTCCCTCGTACGAGCAGTCCAGTGCTCTTAACCGCTAGGCCATCTCTCCAGCCCTTTTTTTTTTTTTTTTTTTTTAATTTTTTTTAAGCATTTTTGAACTTTTAAGTTTGCTTTGTTTAATCACAGTAGGACACCAACCACACAGGACATACTGAATCATAAAGGTGGTGTTGGTATATTTGAAACAAACCTAAGGATATTGCTAACTTGGAAATTGTATAAAAAATGAACAGCTCTCCATTGATGGTCATTTTAGGTGAAGATGCATTCTAAAGCACATTCCCATAAAAATTTTGTTGGAGCAAAGGGGACAGTAAATTTGGTGGCAGCAGAAGGAGTCTCGATTCTGGCAAACTAGTAGCTTACGTTTTTTTTCCCTGCATGTGACTTATTGAATCTTATTTGCGGGATGAAAATATTTTTCATAAATCTTAATAATTGTGGTCATTTTGGAGATACAGGGAGAACTAGCAAACATTCAAAAGCATATTGGTAACTGTCAAGTATCTTCCGTGTGTGATGACCCTACTGGGACTCTTGTGTTACCTGAGATTGGAGATCTTGGGTTCTTGTCCTTCTTAACATTGCTGCCTGATGCCATTTGTGACTGGTTCTGGCATAGTTCAGAGGTAGCTTTCCTTTTAGAGAAAGTGATTGTTTGTTCTAAGACTTCTAGTCTCATTTTTTCTTTTTCATGAACTCTTCCACCTTCCATCAAAATGGCTTTTTCCCCCAGTTGCTCACTGACAGACTTCTGCTTCATCTCTTCTTCCTTCCTCTGATGCTCATGGTAGAATTCATATCTTTATATGTCTTTTGAAGATGGAAGGGGGGTGGTTCTCTTGACCCATATCTGAAGGCCATTGTCAGTCTGCAGTGCCCTGTAAAGAAATTCTAGATGGCCTAGCGGTTAAGAGCCTCAACCGCTCTTACAGAGGACCAGGTCGATCCCCAGCCACCCACATGGCGGCTGAAACGGTCTGAACTACTCCAATCAGGAGAAACTCCAGTTTTCCAGGGGAATTCGACTCCCCTTCTGACCTCCGTGCATTGCACGACCACGGGTGCACAAACCTACATTGCAGACGGTACATTTCATACACATACAGAAATAAATTTTTTAAAAAATTACCAAAAAAGCAAGCTCTTAGTGTCTAGTGTTATCTGCTTCCCACAGAGCCCCCCAGTTGTACAAATGACTATTTCTTGCAGGGTTACAGTCTCATGGTGATTTTCATTTCCTACTTGGACAATGTCCCAAGGTACTGGTGAGCTTTGGCCCTTTTATTTCATTTATTTACCATATCCATGTTTCCTGCACCATTAAGTGGCAAGCATCCATTTGTCCCAAGAAGATCTTGATCTTGATCTTAGCAGGAGTATTACCTTTTGAGTGTGTGCCTTAATACCATTGCTGATCAACTTGCTCATCTTAGAACCTCTGCACTTAAGTTTTAGGAATTGTATCTACCGGGTCTGGAGAGATGCCTAGCGGTTTAAGAGCGCCGACCGCTCTTACAGAGGCACGCACGGTTCGATTCCCAGCCCCACATGGCGGCTAAGAACCGTCTGACACTCCCATTCCAGGAGACTCCAGTTCCAGGGAATCCGTACCCTCTTCTGGACATCCGCGGCAGTGAACGACACGGGTGCACAAACTTGCTGCAGACAGGACATTCAATACACATACAGAAATAAATAAAATTAAAAAAAAAAAAAAAAAAAAAAGGCCTTGTAAATATACTTTTGACAATCAGTGCGTTACTAATGATGTTCCAAAGGTTAAATATCCTTATAGAGTGGCCTGTTGGGGCAAGGAAGTAGAGGTACTCATGGCTATGACAGCTGTAGTTGTAGAAGAGTGTTCTTGATTTTCAGTTCTTGTTGGTTTGTAGCAGGTGCCATGCTTCTTCAGATAAGGCCCATTGCTAGGGTAGGGCATCACCTCAGCTCAGCTCCCAGCTCTGTATGACCCCACCCTACCCCGGCCCTGGCCACAGCTGGCCTATGAGTTTACTGGTCCAGTGCCAAAAAACACGAAGGGTGTCACACTGGGCAGTCCACTGTGTCCCTCCGGCTTGCCTCTGGAAGTGGAGAGATGAAAGTCAGTGATGCAGACGAAAGTGACTAGAATTGGATGCAGGAAATTAAAATAGGAGACAACATTGAGCTACCTCAGATCACTGCTGACAGTAGTTCTCTTAATACTATTTTTAAGGTTCATATTTATCACCACACCTGGTTGTTTGTTTGTTTATTGTTTATTTATTTCGGCCTACACAGTCTTGGTTACCATGTTGTGGAGGCTAGTTTCAGATTCCTGGAGGGCTTCAGATGCTTCCCCCCCCCCACCTTCCCCCTTCCAGCCTCCTGAGGTTGAGGAATACAGTTGTTTCTAACTGCCATCTTGTGTTTTTTAAGATTTATTTTATTGTTCTTTTAATGTGTATACGTGGGTGTGCCTGTGCATGTTTATATGCACAGTGAGCATGAAGGGGCATGCAGGCCAGCAGAGGGCATTATAAAAGTCATTCTTTTTTTGTCCAAAAGTCTAACCATTTTCCTTCGAAAGATAAGACAAGAATGCTGGTTCATCAGGAAGGAAGAGTTGAAAGTAAAACTCTCAAGTCAATTGAACTGACGTTGAATTTTAAATGAAATTAATACATAAATACACCAAAAGGGAGCCGGGGAAGAACATTCCCACCCTCCCCGGTATATTGTGAAGAGTGGGGTGTGAGTGTGGCTATGTGGTAGGGCACTGGCCTAGCAGTAGGTAGGGCCCTGAGTTCTTTCCTAGTATCGTTCCTCCCAAAGGTTGAAGTTTCGACTGATAGTTATTATTTTTCTGTCAGCTTGCTTTTTTCTTATTTGGTGTGAGAGGAAAAAAAAAACTTAAAAAAAATAATGGTCTGGAGCCAAATTACTATCATTGTGGAATAATGGAACCCAACCAGGTAGCATTTCCCTAATGGAGACCAAAGTATATTGAGTATAAGTTTTAAAGATGAACAGTTTGATTAGGTTTTTTGAAATGACATTTATTTCTAAGTTCCTGGAGAAGATTGGGTTTTTCTCAGACTGTCATAATTTCTAGCCTTATCATTTCAAAGGTTTTGAGTAAGTGCTGTGTGAAATCTGCAAGTACAAAAGTTAAGTGTTCTGACATTTGATTCAGCATGAAAAGTACTTTTTAATACTCTTAACCTTTGAGGGGTTGGAAATTCTTGAAAAGAATAAGGAATCCAAATTTATTCTCTCTGCTGCTTTTTGTTTTATTTTTTGTTGCCTTTTGATCAGTGTTCTTTTTTTTTTTTTAAACCTTGACGTGTCCTTCATGAAAAAGGGAAAATTTTTAATGTAACAGCTTTTAAGATTTGCTTTTCTCCTATACTTGTAAAATTTACTTTGAATATGGAAATATCATTTCCTGAGTTCTTTGAAGCAGCTTAGAGGAAGATTGGGTGTGCCTTTCTGGTCGTTAATGCTAGTTGTTTGCCTGCAGTGTGGAGCCATTTCCCTCAAGTTCTTCAGGTGACATGAAAATTACTTTTAAAATGTTAATATATTTTTCTAAAAATTTATGAAGTATTAGACCACAAGAAGTTTATTTTACTCTTAACTCATTGGTATATGATATTTTACAAAGCAGTTCAACATTTTCGTGCTATTACGTACTGTCCTCTTTACTGCCTTTATCGCATGATTCCTTCTTCATGCTTCTGTATACTTCCTTTTCTTTTCTTTCTTTCTTCTTTGCTTTTTCTTTAGTTTCTTTTCATTTCTTTCTTCTTTATTCTCTTTTCTTTCCTTTCCTTTCCTCTTTCTGTCTTTCTTTCTTTCTTCTTTCTTCTTTCTTCTTTTCTTTCTTTCTCTCTTTCTTCTTTCTTCTTTCTTCTTTCTTTCATAGCTTTCACTGAAGTAGTACGTGGATGTTTCTCCTCTGACGGCTGGAAATTAAAAAACTAAATGACTTACCCAGTACCATAGAGCCTTGTTAAATACTAAAATAGAAATTTAGATATAAGCAAAGCCAGATTAGATTTAGATGTAAAGTTTAGATTTCAACAAGACTCTGTCCTTGGAACATACATCTGTCTCTGTCTGCTGTATTCTAGGCACTCTGGTCAGATTGGAGAGGCACAGATAAGGCACAGATCTTGCCCTCAAGGGCTTGCAGTTTAGTGGCAGAGACCACTCAGTGGGAGCAGTGACTGTGTTGCCCCACTAAAGGGCCATGGAACTCAGATATTTTTGAGAAAGTGACACATAAATCTTGAAGGATCTAATCTAGAGTAAGTCTGGTTGAAGCGCGGGGAGAGAGATGGTTTGGGCAGCAGAAAAACACTGGTGTTGGGATTTTGCTGGTTGGTCCATGGGGCTGGGCTGACTGGCGGGCTGGGCTGGGCTGGCTGTGTAGGAGACGGTGCAGGCTGTGGGAGCAAAGTATGGCCTGAATGGAGAAGTCTGAACCTGTAGTGGGTAGGAGCTCAGCATATCAAGAGGTGAACTCAACTAGGTACAGAACAGCTCAGGGGTTAGGATTTGAGAGAGTCTTATTAAGTTTGGGATCACAGTCGAATGCCCATTTGTCTCATATGTACACTGGCGGTAACCTTCATAATATAGGCAGAAGGCTGGGAAAAGTCAGTGAAGAAGCTCCCATAAGAAAGACCTACAAGTATTTGGTACTGAATTAGGGGTGAAGACAGTTCCTCGTCTCTCTTCTGAGCTCTCAGGTAGAACTAGAAAAATTTTGAGGTGAACATTTTGTTTTTTATTTTATTTTAAAATACTTTATTATTTATTTATCTTATGGTGTTTTTGCCTGGCATGTATAAAGGTGCACCATTGAGTACAGTGCCCTGCAGGAGGCCCGAAGAGGGTTGTTGGATGCTCTGGAACTGGACTTGTTAGTTGCCAAATGGGTACTGGGAATCGAACTCAGGTGGTCTGGAATACCAGCAAGTGCTTCTTAACCACTGAGCCATCTTCTCCAACCCAAAACCTTTTAAAGAATATTTGAAGCTGGGCATGGTGGTGGCGAATCTGTAATCCCAGCACTCAGGCTGAGGCAGGCTGTGAGTTCAAGGCCCGCCTGGTCTACAAAAAAGTGAGTTCCAGAACATCAGGAGCTACAGGGAGACCCATAAAAAAAAGACCAAAACAAAAAATTAATTTAAAATATTGGAACATTTGAACAGTTCTCAAATAACTTAGATATGACTTATTTAATTTTCTTTCTCACCTCCACGGCATTGCACAAAACAGTAAGGGTGCACAAACCTACATGGCAGACAGTACACTCATTGCACACAAAAAAATCATTTAAAAAAATATCTTAAAATAAAAACCCAAAAACTTAATTTTATGTTTATGTATCTATTCATTTGTATATCCCTGTGGGTGCGGTGCCAAGGAGACCAGAAGAGGCATCAGACCCCTACAGCTGGAATTTATAGTAGTTGTCAGCTGTCTAGCATGGATGTCCCAAATCAACTTGGTCTTCTGGAAGAGCTGCAAGTGCTACCCTGGGCCATGTCTTCAGCACCCTAATCTCACATTATTGAACTTAACTGCTAGAAATCTTTCAGTGTGGTATTCTGTGTATTCTTACTGGAAAGTAAGCTGAGTTAAGGTCTGATTGTCAGGTGATTAGCTCTCCCAAAGGCTGATCTTGTGTGGATTCTGTTTCTCTGCATGTTTCTTCCATGCCCATTCTCCTGGCACCATGGCCCAGGAGTGAATTCTTAGTTGAACTCCTGTAACTATCATTTGCTAATGCTTTAATCTTACAAACTACTGTTTCTTTTAGGCTTCTATAATACTAAAATTTAAGAATAAAACAGAATGTGGGTATATTTCACAGTGTTCTAGGACTGGGGTGACCACAAAATGCCACAGACTGAGTAACTTTTAAAGAAATGTTTCGGCTGGGCGTGGTGGCGCCAACCGCATTTAATACTAGCAATTGGGAGGCAGAGGCAGGCGATCTCTGTGAGTTCATAGGGCCAGCCTGGTCTACAGAGGAGTTCCCGGACAGCTGGAAGCTACAGGGAGACCCTGTCTCAAAAAAGACAAAAAAAAAAAAAAAAAAAAAAGAAATGTTCTCATGAAACAGTTGGAAGCTAGAAGTTCAAGATCAGGGATCTGGCTTTTGGGGTTCCTGCTGAGGACTCTTCCTGGCAGTTGGGGGGCCGGCTGCCTTCTCCCTGAAGTCCTCACGTAGCCTTTCCTCTGCCATGTCTTGATGGTGAGGGTTGTGAGTGGGTGAGCTCTTTGGTGTCTCTTAGAAGGACACAATATTTTTTTCCCAAATGTATTTCATTTTTCGTTCATTTTTGGTCCATATTTCATACAGCTTAATCATCTTTAGGCTCTTTCCCTACTGCCGCCCTCCCATAGCACTCCCCCAAATTCATACACTCTCATTTGTGCCAAAGCCCATTGTATCAAGTTAGTATCCCCAGATGTTCCTTGGTGTTAGTTTATCTGCTGGAGCTTGGGCAGCATACTCTCAGCTTTACATGCACTTAGAAAAGACCCCAAGCTTCTACATAGCAAAGCACTGATCAGGCACACTGTCTTCCTGGTAAGGTTGGGACGATGCAACATTTCAACAGTTCTGAGCTGGATCTGTATGTTTGAAGTTTGCGTGGTTCTTGTTCTGTGCTGTCACTTTTGCCGTAAGTTCATATGAGCAAATTGCCAGAATTCTGGAAGACTGTTTTCTTGTCATCTAGTATCCCCGGGCTCTTACGTCTTTTTAGAAGATGCTATTGTTTTTTTGGGGGGGGGATCCGGAAGTGTCTTCTTTTTGAGACCGGGGTTATCCTTTCGTCCAAGCGGAACTGAGCTCACTCTGTAGACCAGGCTGGCCTTGAACTCCCCAGAGATCTGCCTGCCTCTGCCTCATGAGCGCTATGATTAAAGGGTGTAACACCACTCCCCAGCTGAGAACACTATCTTATAGGAGCAAGGTGGCACCCTTAATGACCTCATGGAATCCTAATAATAATTAGGATTATTATTATTCTTAGTTCAAGTATATATAGCTACAGCAGGAGACCAGCAGTTCAACATGAGGAATTTTCAGGGATGCACACATGATAAAGTTGGAAATGTTCCCTCGATGGCTTTGAGGCTTAGTATTCTGTACCAGTGAGTTAATAGGAGGTATGTCTTATGTTTTACTGCTGTCTAGAGCTGCAGGTGTATATGGATCATTTGAGTTCTATTCCAAGGTTGATAGCTTATTAGCTACAGAAACTGTTTATGACCAAGCTAATACCGAATCCTGAATGTTACTATACCTATAGTAATTATAAAAATTTATTGGCTATGCTAACAGTATCTGAAGCCTGTTTTACTTGATTGAAATCCCTTTCCACTATTTCAGTCCCAGTATAATTTGGTCATGTAGAAAATTTTCACTTAATTCAATGGTTGATTTTTATTTTTATTTTATTTTTTTTTGTCTTTAAAGACAGTTTCTCCTGTAGCCACAGCTGGCCTGGAACTCACTTGTAGACCAGGCTGACTTGAATTCACAGAGATCGCTTGCCTCTGCTTCCCAACGTGCTAGGATCAAAGGTGATGTGTTACCACCCTGCCTGGATCGTGGTGATTTTTAAAAATCTTCTCTTAGAATGTATTTTCCACTAAACAAGAGAGCAAACCTTTTAATTAAATCTTGTAATTTTACAGGTTTTTATGTTTGATTTTTGCCCTTTTATGAGACAGGGTCTCCATACAGACTGGCTGGCCTTGATCTCACAGAGATCCTCTTGCCTTGCCTCTTGAGTGCTGGGATTTTAAAGGTGGTGTATGCTACTCTGCCCAGGTCTGATTGGCAGGTTTTTGTTTTTTTTTTACATTTATTATTATTTATTTATTTGTCGTTTCGAGACAGGTCTCCCTGAGTCTCAGTGTCCTGAACTCACTGTAGATCCAGGCTGGCCTGAATCACAAAGATCCGCCTCTGCTTCTCCTCTGCCTCCCAAGTGTAGATAAAGGCATGTACACCACGCCCAGCTTAATTTAATTTTTCTTCTTTTATGCGTATAAGTTGATTTCCTGCTGTGTATGAGTGCACCATGTGTCATGTAAGCACATGATGTAGAAGAAGGTGTCAGATTCCCGGAAACTAGAGGTTAAAGACAGTTATTAGATGCCNTATATGGCTCAGTTTGCCTTACTACTAGGTATTTGGTGCTAGCATCCACAGATGAAGGATACCATTTGTCGTTTGTTTTTCTAGGACTGTGTTATGTCACTTAGCATAATGTCTTCTGGTTCCATCCATTTACCTGCAAAGCTCATGGTGTCATCTTTCTTTACTGCTGCATACAACTGCATTGTGTAGATGTACCACATTTTTGTTATTCACTCATCTGTTGAGGGGCATTTGGATTGGTTCCAGCTCTTTGCTATTGTGAAGAGAGCTGCAATAAACATAGATACGCATGTATATTTGCGGTGGGATGAGTCTTGTATATACTCAGGAGTGGTATGAGTGGGTCAGGTGGTAGACTCCTTTTGATTCTTTTAAGGGTTCTCCACACTGCTTTCCATAGTGGTTGTACAAGTTTCCATTCCCAACAGCAGTGGATAAGTGTCCCCCTTTCCCTACATCCTCTCCAGCATTTGGGGTCTTTTGTTTTCAAGATCTTAGCCAGTCTTATCGGAGTGAGATGATATCTTAGAGTGGTTTTAATTTGCATCACCTTAATTATTAATGATGTGGAACACTTTTTAAGATGTTTCTCAGCCATCTTTATTTCCTCACTTGTGAACTCTGTTCAGCTCTTTACTCCATCTTTTGAGTGGGTCATTTGTTTTCTTACGTCTTTGTTTTTTGAGTAGTTTTTATATTCTGTATGTTAATGCTCTATCAGATATACCACTGGTGAAGGTTTCCTCCCACTCTGTGGGTTTTCTCCTTCATTAATTGTTTCGTTCACTGTACAGGAGCTTTTGAATTTAATGAGATCCCATTTGTCAATTATTGACCATATTTCCTGCACAGGTGCTGTTTGATTTAGAAAGTCTTTTCTTATGCTTATGTCTTATAGGTTGCTCCCAACGTTTTCTTGTATCACCTTCAGAGTTTCCAGTTTCATGTTGAGGTGTTTGATCCATTTGGAGTTAATTTTTGTACGGGGTGAGAGGTAGGGGTTTAATTTTACTCTTCTACAAATGATGATCCAGTTAGGCCAACACCATTTGCTCAAGATGCTGTCTTTCCTCCATAGAGTCTTTTTGGCCCCCTTGTCAAATATGAGGTGGCTGAAATTGTATGTGCTCAAGTTTGGATCTTCAGTTTT